>KK499813.1:814572-947437 GCA_000688715.1 Glossina pallidipes | reverse complement strand
TATTTTTATGGAAAAAAAAAAAAAAAAAAAAAAAAATAAAAAACATAAGAAAAAAAACTTATTCATTAGGAATACCTTGATCGAAATATAGATGGAAAATATAACCTCTGTTGTTGTATAAAAAATATATGCTTTAAAAGTCGTTATAGTTTAATAACGGCGACGATACGCTGTTTAGGAAGTCACATAATTTAAAAAATAATATCTGATTGTTTATATAAATTCTAAATATTTATGAAAAGCATTCAATCGAAACCAAACGGTGTTAATTTCTATATATATATATATATATATATATATATATGTATATATCGTGCAAGATGCAAAAATATTTTAATTAATATTTTCTTAAAGTAAAATTTATTTAAATCAACTTACTTTGGAATATAATAGCTTAGGTAGAAAAAAAGGGAACTATATAGGTATAATAAATATTTAAGAAACACATTTTCTTTAAATCTTAAATCTGTTAATCTGTGTGAAGACAAATAGAAAGCATTAATTAATTAATGTGCGGCCGGATAAGTATCCTTATTTTGATATCCGGTAACATAACCGGATTCATCAACGATATTCTTACGTCCAGCTATACCTTTTCCTTTACCACTGGCATCGAAACGTTCTTTATGAGTGCCCGTATATTTGCTAGTATCCGTTAAACGTTCAACAGCGGAAGCTGCTTTGCCGGCCTATGAATGATCATATAAATTTTGCAATAAAATGAATTTCCTTGCTTTACATGTTCACTCACCGTTACTTGTGTCACTCCCGGTGAGCCGCAATTAATCATTTTCTTTTTAATTTCTTCCAAATCAACTTTCCTCGTTTTAGCTAAATCGTCCAAGAATTTGTTGTAATCGCCGTACGATATCTTTAAAGCCTTGAATTTTTTAAAATGTATACCAGTATCGGTGGTAGTGATCTTTTTATCAATCACTTTAGCCTGTTTCATCCATTTATCACTTTGCGAGAGTGTTATATGTTTGCCGTCCGATTTGGTATCACCAAATTTAGAAAAAGCCCTAAACTGGTCAAGAAATGTTATTTTCGATGATTCATTTATAGCCATCTGACCCATTTCAACGGTGGGGGCCGGCTGAGTCAATTGCGGTGATGGTGAAGGTGAAACTTTACCATTTGTTGCTTCTTCCGACATTGCTCGTCTAAAAGGATAGATAACACTTATAATTTCTGAAATAAACAAAGTAAGTCACATTCTATATATATATATATATATATATATATATATATATATATATATATCGTATTATTATAAAGTGAAGGTTTGAATAAAACGTTACATAGGCGCTGAAACTTACCTATACACAGGCACCGTAACAAACATGTTTTTGTTTAACAATTTTCTTGCATTTATCTGTTCTGCAGCCGAATGAAATGCATTATAGAAGGCTCGAAGATAAATAATAAATTTCTAAAATTTTCTATTCTCGCTTAACTTCATTATTTTCATTAACACAACACACGCACATATACTAATCGTATTGATTAAAGAAACCATACGCTTATCGTCAAAGATTTATTATAAACATCCCATCAAATAACAAAACAGAACGTATGAAGAAGAATATAAAAATATAATGAATCCACACTGTTTAGCACCAGACGTGATTAATTTCTACGCTCATACTTTCCGATGTACTCATATCTTGACAGGCCAGAAATGATAAAGAACAAGGAGATGTAAATCCCAACAGTAAACTTTGACTTTTCCTAACCATAATTTATCTTATTTCAATTTAAATCGTCCGCTGTCAAACACACACAATTGCTCAATAACGTTTTGGAAGAACTAGTAGACCTATCGATAAAAGCTTTGTCTATGATTAGTCAAGTCAGCTATATCTAAGAAACTAAAATAAGGGCACCAAGATGCGAAGACTTCGAGTGAATTTGAACAATTCGTGCTCACAAGCAAAAAGCTTAATTAAAAAAAAAAAAAAAAAAAGGTACAAAAAAAGGTACAAATTTCGGTGCGGGTTAATTTTTGCAAAAAATTTGTGCTTACTTTTTGGAAGAAAAAAACAATGTCCCAATGACCAATGATGAACGTTTCAATCAACCTTATAGTACACTGCGATCAGATGTGTCAGTTATTTTCGATGAGGTTTCGATTTCAAAAACAATACAACTTTAGCTGTTCTCCTCCCTCGCGCAATAACTTTCAATTAAGCTGTTATGCGAATGCAAACAAAAGAAATGAAGGCGTAAAAAAGTAAAGGCAGAAAACGCTATTTAAGCACTTGTTAATATTGCGAAATGAAAAAAAATCAATTAGCAACGTAAATGTAAATTGATTATGTTTCCGTCACCGGTGATTGCAGCTAAAAGGCAATCACTCTACCAGGGACAGAGAGAGATGACGAGAGCGAAAAACTAAATATAATATTTGTGTGATGAAAGTGATATCATGAGTTATTTGTGAGCGCAAATCAGTTAGCATAACTGTTACAAAAACAAATTGGAAAACTTCCCATCATATATCTACATAGACAATATATATACAAAAATCGATCATATTCAAAATCAATATGACTGAAAACAATAAAAAACTTATGCACGACTTGGATTAAATTCGTGTCTTTGCATTATTCTTTTTTATCTTGTCTGAATAAATCCTACATAATGACAGTGTAAATTTAAACGTATTTATAACAAGGGAGAATGTTTACCACAGACACTACATGGATGGGCGGACGGACATTCATAGGTTCGAAGTTGAAGCTGGCCAACGATTTATATACTTTATGGAGTTTTTGAAGTTTGCTTCTGCGCGTTGTAAAACTTTGGAAAAGAAATAAAATTATGACATGCTATACAACTGAGTGGGCGGGGCTAATTTTTTCCAATATACTATTTGTACATTTATCTGCTGTAATTGATGAGCAATGAGCAAAAAAAAAAATCTTTTATTTCTTTTGAAAAACAGAGACGTTCGCAGCGTGTGTGGTACTACAAGCGTTTCCTTCGACCGATTTGGCCCATTGTCAAGACAAAGCTGCTTGCAAGAACTTCAAATGTTTCTGCCGAAATTGAAATCGATAGCTTAACTTTTTCAGCCAGAAAAATGTTTACAACAGACGACCGGACAGGTGGACATGATAAAATCGATTCCGAATTTAATGCTGATCAAGAATATATAATTTGTGGAGTCTTTGAAATCGACTTTCGGGTCCTTTGATGATAGGTATAATGCGCATAAAGATGTATAACAAAACAATAAAAAAATCCATTAATATATGATACGATCTTTAAACTTCGTTTTTTGTAAGCTTTGATAGCATCTCGTGGGCAACAGTGCTTGGATAGTGTATTCCATTTAGGTATGAATTTTGCTAATTATAAGTCCTTTTATAGGCCCGAGTTTTCTGATGATTTTTGAATTAAATCTTGCGATGAAAAGTAAAGAATTTGTTTACTGAATACTTATAAATAAATAAATAAATTTAATTTTTTTTAAGTAAAATTTTGTTTAATTGTAATCACAATTGCGATAAATAGGCTGTAAATACGCAGGTGAACCAACAGACATAACTGCATGCATTCCTCTACTGACTTTAGAATATCTATATACTTTATTAGATAGCCGATGTGTACCATGCCTTTGATAGATAACATGAATTTCAAATGCGATGTACAGTATGTGAGCATATATATACAATATTTTATTTTTATCAACAATTTTTTCTAGACCTAACATTTTTGATTAAAATATTCTTAGCAGATATCCATGATGATATGTTAACAGAAACAGCATATATATATATATAAATATATATATATTGGAGAATTCTACTATAGAAGGATATCGTTGACTAATAGGCATAATATTTGAATCGATTCAGGAAGACATTTTATTTGTTCACGTATATATAGTAAACGATTTTTTCAGTTTTCTCGGAAATTCTACAAATGAGGGTGCTCTGAGTACATTGTATACTTCATGTTAGATATAAAGAAATCTTATCAAAAATTTAAATTATCGTAAACAAAAAAATAATTATTTATGCTTATGTACAAAAAAAATAATAAAAAAAAAATTGATAAATATATAAATTTGTGAAAGTTTTAATAAAACTCAGCTTTCGCAAAAGCAAAAAAAAAAAAAAAGTATTTTTCTTAAGCATACATAGAACCTAGACCTTATCTAGCAGCAATATGTCCAAAATTTCACTTTTTCTTTAGCTGAAAAAGTTCTTAAACAAGTTTAAATTATCATTTATGTAACCAGGTACTTTCCTATATATGTACCTACATTTCACGTAAAGTAAAAGACAAACTTAAAACAAACGTGTTTATACCTTACAAGGCTTGCAGTACAGTGTATATTAGCTTAGTGCGGTCGTATGTAACGCGAAGAAGGGCTTAAGATACACCCAACTTTTATTAAGCGCATCAACCAATCTGAATCATAATCTGGATTGATCTAACTCTATCCATCCGTCTGTCCTTCTGATGTCTGTCCATGTAAATTTGTGTTCAAGCTGCAGGTCGCAATTTTTGAGATATTTTGATGAAAATTGGTACGGCGACGTGTTCGACTCAAGGACGAACACTGTTGAAAATGGTTCGGATCGGTCCACTGTTTCAACCATGCCCCATATAACGCAGGATTCTGGAAACAAATTCCAATTTTCAAAATTTCCCAGCAAAAAGTGGCTAAGTAGTAATATTCTAAAATGGTATGAAAACTTTGGACCGGCTGGGGTGGTTCTTGAATCCCCTCATATAACGAAAACTGAAGCTCACACGACAAAAAGTTATAATTTTCAATGCTTCATGAAGAAAATTATATTATAATAGTAATTTAATATAAAAAAAATTAACTTCACCAAATTTGGACCATCTCGGGCTATTTTTTGGATCCTACCCTAATAAGGATTTTCACGAAAATTGACCCTTTGTAGAGCACAAAAGTCTAAGTTTTAACAAGTGATGATGGAAATTGAACCATAATATTATAGTAATCTCATACAAAATGGAGCTCTACAAAATTTTGACCATCTACGCCTATTTTTGAATGCTGCCCTGTGTAAGGAATAAACTTGTACTACATTAGGTTGCGTTTTAAGCCCGCTTCTCCATAAGTACATATTTGAAAAATATGCGTGTATATAGAAACAAGACATAATTTTTGTTTTCTATAATAAAAATAAAAACTGTGTTAGACAATGTGGTGTAAGGTATTTAAAGGCCGGCCTTGTCCGACTATAATGTACCCTCATATTAATGCTGTCAAGAAATCTGCTTTATACTGACAAGGCAAAAACATATATATAATGGAGACATCACTAATTATATATATTCATGATAAGATTAGGTAGCAGAATCGATTAAATTATATTAGGTTATCAGTTAAAGATTTCAATCGAAAAAAAAAATCTATCCTTAAGGCTCAATGCTTACGACTACATATATTTACTTTGAATTGTGCGTAAAATCATATCTCAGTTGTATTAGCTTTCATTCCTATTGCAATAGGATGGTGAGTTTTACGTAGTATTTTTCAACTCCGAAGCCCGTAATATATTCTGAACGAAAAGTGTTTTCATTAAATGCGAAACACTGTAATAAGGTAAGGTAGTCATGTGCATCGAACGCATCAATTTCATCTAAATTTTGTCCCGAGTGTTCTTCACTGATGTAAATCAAAACAAAATTAAGATTATAATGAAATCTGATATCAGTGTGTAAACACTTCATTCAATTAGTTATAAAAGTCACATACCGTGTATCCAGCTTATAGTCCTTATTGGTGAATTTTAAACGAAAGCGAAAGAAATATTGCTGTCAGTTTAAGTCGAATCTTTTTGAAACTATTAGGTATGTGCATACGCGTACAAGTCAAGGAATTTTTTGCTGTCTTTAGCAATACTTACAATATACTTATATATATACTCAACTTTTTGTTTACTTTAAAGTAAGACAATTCACCAATACGAACAAATGCACTTTTTATCCCCTCCACCACTTGTGGTACAGGATACATTATGTTGGTGTGGACATGTGTAAAACGTAGAGGGGCTTAAGATAGACCCACCTTTTATTATACCCATGGATTCAGAATCATAATATGGATTGATCAAATTCTGTCCATCCGTCTATCCGTCTGATGTCTGTCTATGCATAGGTGGTTTTCAAGGTACACGTCGCAATTTTGGAGTTGTTTTGATGAAATGTGGCATAGGACGAACACTATTGAAAAGGGTTCAGGTAGCTAGACTTTTGCGACCATTCCTCATATAACGCCTTATTCTGAAAAGTCGTTCCATAACGCGCGAAAAAAGACCTATAAAAAATAGTTTTCGTAATACAATTAAAAAGTTTTTTTGTTTTGTGCGGTGAGTAGGGACCGTATAAACGCACAAAAAAGATTTGAGTGTATGTAAAATTGATTTCATTATTACTTTTCTTGCAGGACTTGCAGTTGCCTTTGCTCTATCACTGCCGACATTTGCCCGTGGTTACACGTGGTTAAATGAAATTAACATGCCGTCTACTGAGCGATGATTATAAACAAAATAAAGACAGAAAGATTAATGATTATTGTAGACCAACTGGATAGCCGAGATTGATATTAAACATGGCTTGGGGAAAATTTATTTTATTTTCTTAAACAATTTGTAAATAAGCTACTATGTTATATGTTACTGCTGACTTGTTTCTAAAGCGGAAACAGAGAAGAAGTAAAACTAAAGCATTTTTCGGATCATAAGAAGCACCTTTTCTACATAGAAAAATGGACTCAAGTTGTAGGCGCGTCTGATAGGCCGAAGGTAACACTACAATATTTTTTCAATAAATCGCCTTTAAATTTAAGGGGCATTATTTATATATAAAACCCTGCGATGTTAGTGTCAGATGAATTCAGAGCATATACAATAGAAGCAACCAAGAAGCTTCTAAAAGAAATGAATACAGAAATAGCAGTCATTCCCAGCAGGCCTCACAAGTCAATTACAATCCTTAGATGTCTCCATCAATAAACCATTTAAATATGTTATGCGAGAAGAGTGAAATAAATGGATGACAAAGTCAAATCATGATGTCACCGCAACATGACCTATGAAACGACCAACAATTTGAGAAGTTTGTACCTATATCAAGAATTAGTGTGAAAGAAGAGACGATTATAAATTGATTTAAAAAATGCGGAATAAGTGATGCTATAGATTGTACTGAACATGACGGAATTTTTGAAAGGAGTGACAGCAATAGTTCAGACGAAAGTAATACACACGATGACATTAACGAGACGAGCCGTAGTACCGAGAGTGAAGGCGAACTGAATATTGTTAGTATACGAGTTATGTTAAAAATAAATAAAAATTTGGATCCGAAAGTAACATTACTATATATTTTTCTTAAAATCATCTTATAAATTTGTAGTGCGTCTTATAGTCCGAAAAGTACGGTAATTACTTTTTATCAATTGCTCATAAATGAAAACAAAAAAAAAAAATGTAAATGACATAACATTTATGCTTTTGTGAGTGTTGCAGTATAACTGTTATAAATGCAGTCGCGCACATGCATGTACGTTTATATAAATTCCCTATGCTAAGGTAAGTCAAAAAAAAGCTATCTGCGGCATTATTTTTAATGTTGAACCTTTTTTGCTATGGTTCAAGTTTGACTGTCAATTTCTATACATGAAATACGAAGAAACACTAAACGAATTAAACCGAAATAAATCATAAACAATACATGGCATAGTTCAATATGAACTGAATCCCGGTTTTCTCGGTTTCCACCAAAAACATCAGTAAATTTATATTTCTCACCACAATGCCATACAAGTACAAAAACGTAGTTTTCAACCGGACTGTGAAGCAGCACATAATGTATTTATCGCATTTATCCAAAAATTTTATTTAGAAAAAAAGAAAACAAACAAGAAAGACCTCGTATTCGAATTTCTGCTAAGGTTTTAATCACTACAACTGGTTCACGAACAATATTGCAAGGTAAAAAATTTTAATATAAATTTGCATTTGTTTCAGCATCAAATTCTGAATCGATTGAAACATGTCCGTCTGCCCATCAGATTGTATAATGTCTGTTGTACACACGCTTCTGGGCACATAAATTAAGCTATCGACTTCAAATTTGGCAGACACATTGGAAGTGCTTGCACAAAGGTTGGTCTTTAAAACGTGTCAAATCGATCGACGGTAGCGCCCACCGCACCACGCAAACTGAGAATACCTCTGTTTTTTAAAAGAAATAAAAAATTGCTTCGTTGGTCATTACCCATCAAGTACATCAGATAAGTGTACAACTATTTGAACGTGTGTCATAATTTCATTTTTTCATCAAAACCTTTATAACGTACAGAAGCAAGCTTAAAAACCCCATAAAGTATATAAATTCTTGGCAAGGTTCAAATTTGGAATGCACCTACGCATGTCCGTCCGTTCATCTGTCTGTCTGCCCAGTTGCGTAGTGTATGTGGCAAACATTCTCCAGTTCGCAAAAATGAAAACATCGTCTACAACTTTGCAAAGGAATACGGAAGAGAGTTAAAATTTTCCAAGGACACGCCTACAACGCCCACACAAATATGCGAGAAAAATTTTTATTTTGGAAACAGAAAAAATCAGCCGCGCCAACTCCATATTATAGAACCTGAATATTTAATTCTCTCAGCCCTTTTTCTCTCGTTTAGGTTAACGATGATGAATATAAAAGATTCGGTAACGACCGAATATGATTTTCTCACTTCTTTTTTTTTCTCAAATATCTAATACCATATGTATATCCAAATAGAGGGAATAATAAATATTGTAAATATTAACAGGTTGCAGCCTATCTCTGCATGCTACAAATGGTATGATAAAATTTGTAAATCCATGTTCATCTGCGGTGGCAAAAATAAAAATAATTAGCTTTAAAGCACTACTCACCACTTTTTTGCATTGTCAACTTTTCCTCTCTTCTTCATTATATTAATTGAATAACTAGCTGTCTTTGCAGCCATGTCTTTAAATATGTTTACATTGTCACATATAAGTAAAGACTTAATTAATTTATTTCCCAAGTGTATCTGTCTACCTATTCTTATGAAATCATATTACTTTCAGTTTCATTGTTTTATAAAGGCTTAACAAATTTATATTTCGGCTTCGCTGCCTTTCATAAATCATTGATGAACTTGACTTGTGACAAATTTATTTAAAAAATTTTTAAACCGTTAAATATGCAAAAAAAAAAAGAAACTTCTTCTTAGCATAAACTCAAGGTCATACTTTTCATTATATATACATACGTATGCTTTCAAAATCAAAGTTTTGATTATAAATAATTAGTAAGAACCTAGGTTTTGAGCACAAACAAAAATTGAACAGCGTTCAGTTCAACTTTATTATTATCATATCAGCATTGTTCGTTAATATTCCCAAAGCGTACGAAACGTATTAATCTAATAAAAACAACAAAAGAATTTTATACTCACTTATAAAGCGACATTTTTACGCAAACTTAATAAATGAAGTCATCGTGTTGCAAATTATTCCTCATTAAATTTGAGTTTATGTGTAAGCTTTTCAAAGTGATAACAGATTGTGGCCCTTCGTGTTCGTACATCTAGGCAAAGTGTCTTTCCTCTTTTCTTTTCTTCTTATTTTGGCTCTTCAGTGAAAACTTATTCTGGGTCTTTTATGGAAGTTACCGTTGGATTTGCTTGAAATATGGAACGTAGTAAGTTAGGGCAAAGTCAAGTGAACAAGCATTCTTAGCATTCACAAATCTGGGGAACAAGATTCATCTAATATGATTTTAGTCTAGAAGGTTTTATAAGAGACCTGTAATTTAGAAATTCATAACTTGTATGAAGTCATGAATACCCTACACCATTTGTGGTACATGCTGGCGTATGTAAGACCTACGAAGGACTTTAGATAGACCCCCCTTTTAGTACACGAAATCGATCCAAAATCACTTTCTGAATCGATCTGAGCTTGTCTGCCCGTGTGACATCTGTCCATGGCTTATTGGAGATATTTTGCTGAAATTCAATACACTAATGTGTTTTGACCTAAGGACGAACACTATTGAAACTGAATTGAATGGGGCACATTCTTCGACTATTCCACATATAATGCCTCAGTGTGATAAGCCGAGACAGTGGATTCGCAAAATGTTAAGGAATCGATTGGCTTAATAAAAGGTATTTCAATTTATGTAGACACGTTGCGTAAGCGTCCTTACTAATGTAATATACCTTTGTCTTACAAGTGGTATAGGATATAAACAGGCTTTGGAAATATACTTTAAAATCGCAGTTAATCTTTGGACATTCTTCATGAATAGTTTATCCTTAATAGCTTTCTAACTATTACGAACTAGAAATAGTTCACCCTCCGTTATTTGATATCCATATATCTTTAAATATAATATAAGTATATCTTTAAGGATAATATAAGTATATATAAAAGTCTTCTTAATTTTTAAACGTAGGAGGAAGCAAATGTCTTCTTACTTTTTAATATGGTATAAAATCCAGCATAGTTTTTGAACATCATGCAAGATTCCCGTCAGGTGTTGATCATGCAATATTCCCGCCAATTTTTGATCAAGAAAGATTCGTGTCAGTTTTTGAACGTAGTACAAAGTTCCCTTCAGTTTTAGAATGTAGAAGCAACTTTCTTGTTACCTTTTAAATGTGATACAAAATTCCCGTTAATCTTTAACCGTTAAGTTGAGCAACGTTCTAAAGTTGGGGGAAATTTCGCACTATGTTTGAAAATTAAGGTGAATTTTGTATTTAAAAAGTGATATATCAAACAAATATCGGTTGGTTATAGTATTTAAGCATTCTAGATTACTATGAAAAAGAAGAATCGGATGGGACAATGTTTTGAAGCCCCTGTTATATAACAATTGCTACAAAGACCGAATCTTTATATGGCAAATAGAACTAACATATTATGTAGACAGACAGACATGCTTAAATCGATTTACGATTTGATGCTGATCAAGGATATATATACTTTGCGGAATCTCTGATGCTTCGTTCTGGGCATTGCAAACGTTTTGACAAAATGAATATACCCCTCATCCGGCGGTGATGGGTATAATAAATGCCATGACTTTACTTTGAGAAAAAAGTGCGCGCTTCTATAAACATATTTAATATGTCATCAAAGTCTTCACGCACTCATCTAACATAAATGTATATTTTTCTAAATCATGTGCAGCTTTTTCAGGAACAGCAAATTCTATTTAAATCCATAATGTTCTAATTTTGCTTTCGCAAAACTTACTACCGCCAAGCTACGGAGAACACTTTCCTTTTACACATTTTATTGGCCATTTGCTATCTATTTTTATTTTTCAGGGCATTCATTGAATGTTTTTTAGAAAAAAAAAAAATAAATAAATAAATAAAATAAAAATCATTATGATAATAAAAGTAAAAGTATTAAACTAAAATTTCAACTGTATTTATTGGACACATGACATCATATTCAATTCATTGCAATGATGTAAATGCGCATGTTTTCCATAAAACAAATAACAATCACGACGAGAAAGTGATGCTAAAACCATCTTCATCTTTATCACCCTCACCATTCTTATTTGTTGTTAGACTTAAATGAAGGAATCGTGTGTATCAACAAAGTAAATATTTTATGCATCTTTCTAGGCGGGTATGAGGGGGGCGGGCATAGCATATTCGAATAAAAAAGCGAAAGTTGCAAATGAAAGTGCAAGCAAATGCGTCTAAAAGATGTATACGTAAATACGTATATACGTATGCATGTATTGCAATGTAAATATGACAACTTTCAATTAAAGTGGAGAAAATGAATCATTTCATTCATCCTCTTGCCATGGAATTTTCAGGGATAACGATAATAATGAAATCTGAAAAGAATGACGAGAATCCTTTGCCTATGGCATTTATGCCATTCACGCACTTAAATATGGGTTAACAACTAACAACTGTGTACATATCTATATGACTTACATATATATATATATATATATATATGTATAAATGAGTGAGTTTTGTATAAATAATTTTTTGTTTTCGTCTTTTACTTGTTCTTATTTCATGTAATTTTTTTTTTACACGAATTTTTCTATGATATATTAATAAATTCTTTTTAAATTCCTTTTTATATATATTTATATATATATTTATATGTATATATATGAGTGAGTCTTGTAAAAATAATTTTTTTGTTTCTTTGTTTTTTTTTTTACTTACTTGTTCTTATTTTATGTAAGTTTTTTTTTTTACACAAATTTTTCTATGATATATTAATAAATTGTTTTTAAATTCGCTTTAATATGAAATTCCTTTTTAACCGTTTTTGAAATTTAACTTGACGGAAATATTGTTGAAACAGAACTAAACTGTTGAAAACTTGGAGAGAAAGCTTTCAAGTTTTATGCATTTACTCACAAATATTAGATGTTGATGAGTGATAATTTTTGTGAGTTTTTTTTCTTTTTTTTTTTTTTTTTGCTTAACGAAAATACCTATAAATTCACGTTTATAATTTGGCCGTTTGGCCATATATGAGTTTTTCAGAATTTGAATTGAATTTTTATTTTCATAATAAAATAATTCAATATTAATAAAAATTTATTATCTTATCTTGCATACAAACACACACACACACACACACACACACACACACACGGACAATCCCGTAGTAATGAAAAACATAATACTAAGCAATTAATTACCTTTGAAGCGAATCTTGATTCGTTACCTTAAGCAAATATATAGAGAAACTTAAAAACTTTGTATTCATCTTAGGCGTGTGTTAGTGAACTCATTAAGAAGTGTTTATAAAAACGGACTTGCAGGTAATAAATTATCGATTGATTAATTAGTTATACTTTTGATCAAGAATATTGGGATGCCGTTATTCTTAATCAGGAAGAGAGAATAGCGAAATGGACTTACTCATAGTAGACCATAGTCTAGAAATTTTGTTGAAAAGAATATTTTAGTAAAAGAATGTTTTTAACTTTCACTATCGTGACACAGAGCGGTTTCCTTTCCTCAACTTTTTTACAATAAAATTGTTATTAGTGCCAAGAAAGCATTGTTTGCTCTTAGAGGTAATGATCGGTCACCCAGCCAGAAGCTATAATATAATGAGGTATTGTATTATAGTAGAACTGAGTACAATTTCTATTCCTTCTTTATATTTAGTTAAACATTGCGGGAATAAGTAAGATCAAGAAGTAAAACAATAACCTCACCTACGATAGTATTCGAAATATTATTTAGTAAATCAACCACTAAACCAGTGGTTCACAATATTTTCACATATAAATGCGGTCATCAACACGTTTTCGTTAATTTTTCAAACAAAATCAATTTTTACTTTTTTTAATCTTTTAAACTTCATTTCAACGAAAGCAGCTAAAAAGTCTCTGGCAAATTCATATCTTTCTAAGGCGATTTGCTATGTAAAGTATGTATCACGAAAAATGTAGGCAAACATGACGTTCTTGATGAAGGGATGGATTTTCAAATCCTTTAATTGTTTAAGGAAACGTAAACCACAGGTTGAACACCACTCGACTAGACACTCAACGTGTATGTGAATGACTTTTCAATAAAACTCTTCTGTAGGTATTTGGAGTGATAGGTGAGTGATACGCGTGTGCATTGTTTTCCTAAGAGAAAAGCTTTCTCCATTTGAGTCGTTCTATAACCTGTGGGTTAGCAATATTCACTCACATTTCTAGCTGAGTTATATTTGTGGCGCCTTAATTTTTTTCTTTTACGAAAACAATGCCGTCAAAACAAAGATTTATTTTATTGCTTTTTTTATACCCTACACCACTTGTGGTGCAAGGGTCTATTAACCTTTTAGGGATGTACGCAACACTCATAAGGTGTTGATGTAGTGGTAGTCTTTTCACTTTTTTTTGTACCTTATCGCCTTTTGCCTACCTAAGTGTGTGTGTCCCTCCGTCGGTCTTGTATTTTTATGTTCAAACTACGAGCCACAATATTTGCAATATTTTGATGGAATCTGATACACCAACCGTGGTTTTGACCAAGTCTGAGCCCTATTGAAAATGACTGAGAGCGGACCACTCCTTTTTCACCATTTGCTTTATAGCGCCTTATTTTCAAAAAGTCGGTATTTTGTAACTGCCTTAAGCAAACTAGTGTAGGATATTTAATGGTGGGCTTAGTTTTTACTCGTTTTAGCTAAAAGAAAGTGCCCCCCCATCTATATACAGACGAAGAAATAAATTTAAAAAAAAAATCCACATTCTTAGTTGAAACTCCTCTCAAACGAACAAATAATAAAAAAATACAAACTTAATGCTGAAAAGGTTATTAAACTCGGCTAAAATTGTGACGAAAAATTCTGTCAATTTTTTACCGAAACGATTTCCGTTATTGACACATCACCTGGTAGAAGAAAGTGATCCTGTTATATATCTCAATAAAGACGCTTTATCTTGCTACAGATATATAAGCGAAATTTTGCGATATTCAAGTTTTTGACTTCCATTTGTAACTTACGAAGACACATCAGTACCTCGTGAATACTGTGAAATTCAGTCACGTGCATCAAATAACTGTCAATTGATGATCATAGGATCATCATAGGGTGATCATAGGATCGTCATAGGATGATCATAGGATCGTCATAGGATGATCATAGGATCGTCATTAGCGTAAAAACTCCCATTTACAATCTATAATAGAAAAATGTATCCAAAAGATGTTCACTGAGCTTGGTGAGGGTTATATGAAAAAAAGAGTTTGAAATTTTCACTTGGATCGCTTAATGAATTTGATAACCTTTTACCGCTCATTTCAAGAAAGAATTAATTACTTCCAATAGCCAAGAATACCATAACCATATATACATATGTCTCATATATTTTAATTGATAAAAGCTCATCGTATCCCAGATGGTATTTAAGGGACCCCTGTCGCTTAATCTAATTTAGGAAACAATTGAAGAACGTTTATCGATCCGTCTGCCGCTAATAGCCTTTTCTTTTTCTAAAACAATATTTTCAAAAATTTAACGCTCGAAAATTTTTTTTTATTTTTCTAGGCGTTAATCATATGAATAAAAAAAAAAAAAAAAAATTCAACGGTCAGATCATTAAAACTAGCAGACATATGAAAGAGGTATGGAAAATAGTTAAAAGAGGATTTGAGGTTGCAATTACAATAACTAACGCGTACACATAGTATTTATTTAACATTTTTTTTTTTTCCTTAACTAAAAGCTTTCTCGTTAATGCAATGTTCGTTTAAATAAGAGAGTGGTTTTCTTGCAATAATTTTCATAATCGTTTTTAAGTTTTATGGCATTGTTTAGATGCAATATTCACTAGTAGGCTTTTAAACAGGTGCCGTATTTTATAGCCGACTTCTATATACATATATTAGTTTAAATATTTTTTTCTACCTATAGTTTATTAAATGTTCTGCAGCAAAAGAGATCCTACTACAAAAGTCCATTAGTTTAACAAGACAACAAATAGAAGATTTATTATATTAACAGCAAGCAGGCAACGCCAACAGCACACGCACATAGACGCTTTCCCTACAGATGTCAGCATACGAGGGCAGTCTAAGTGATGCATTCTTCTCTCCACTTCTTCGAATTTGTTTTTCTTTCTGCCTATTTCCAAATGTCAAATCGTTAAACGAAATGTTATTTATGCGAAAATTTCTGGTCCTCGAATAAAGTTTTTCCAAATATGAAGTTTCTTTGGTTGGGCGACACCTTCATCCCATCGATATTTATTCAACATAAAATATAAAAGAGTAAAGCAACGACAATGTGCGTTAATGATAAACTATTTATGCCCCACTTGTGGTACGGGGTATATTAAACTAGAACGGACGTAACACACAGAAGGGGTGAAGATAGACCCATCTTTTATTATACCAAACGATTCAGAATCATAATCTAAATTGATCCATGCCTGTCTGTCTGTCCGTTTGTCCGTCCGTCCGACGGCTGTAAATATAAATTTGTGTTCAAACTATAGGTCGCAATTTCAGGTCGCATAGGTCGCATAATCATAGACAATCAAATACAAGAAAATTACATATACATCAACGTGGATATATATATATATATATATATATATATATATGTTCGTGTAAGACGATGGGGATTAAAAAGAGGAAGAAGTGATGAAAAGGAGGTGTTCGCAGCCTAGTGCCTCTGTTTGCCCAATCGGTAAATGTTGCGTTTTTACCGACTGAACGGTGTCCCCATTAGTTACGACTAAAGTAAGTTCTACCGGATACTGACTGAAATCAATAATATAACATAACAATTGCTTAATTTGTGAATTTAGGTTTTAAGAGTACATTAAGAGCATCGATAATGCGTCTATATGAAGGGAAGAGCGAATATGTGGTGTCTTCTTAGTTCAAAATTGTCATCTAATAAGTTTAAAGTTCTGCTCCTTAAATTGAATCCAGGAAACAGAAAAAATCTTGAAGCATCAATCAATTCAACAATATACACATCGACAAACTATGTTAATAATATGTAAATTTATTCCCTTGAATAGTAACTTATTTTACAGCCCTCGTATAGACAAATGTGTATAAATATTTGACAATCGCCTGCTAAGTAAGTGTGTGGTTGAGTTTAATGGAAAAAAACGCAATATGCAAAGAGAAAGGCAAGAATAAAATTGAAGCCAACACATGCCTTACGCCCTTTTCAATTGAGTCTAAGGTGCAAAGGTGTAAAATTTATTAACACATCACATATGCCACACGCACTACTCTGAATGCCAGATACGACATAGACATGAATGGTAAACAAACAGAAGATCTAGAATTAATTTTATTGTATATATATTGTGTATATATATTGTGTATATGTATAAACTTATAATAAACATATTTACTTGACAGCTAATATGTTTGCTTACCTACCTGCAGTGACTGCAGATCATTAAGTATCAAGAATGCAAATACTTATGGACGGGCTAGCACGCAATAACATTACCTACCGCTTAATCTGCAACATTCCTTTCTCAATCTTATCTAAGGCTATAATCGGGATTGTAATTTTTTCAACACCCTCTTGTTTTAGTGAACTAAAATTTTAATTTAAGCCACGACTCACTTCAATTCCATAACACTTTGAATAATCGTCATTTTAATTAATCGACTACATACATACAATACAAAAAGTTCCATTAAGTGCATCTTTAAAAAAAGGAAAAGAAAAGTCATATACGGCAAATTGTTAACACCTTCGTATAAAATGCAATGACGGATTAAAATAGTTAACAATCTCAGTTGCAAATTGCAATTGCCACACAATGCAAAAATCTTTATTTTGACAATAACGACAACATCAACGCATCGCTTTAAAAGCAAAAAAAAAAAAAAAATACAATTATTTGTCCAACGCAGTGTCCGTTTGTCCGTCGATTTTTCCGTTTATATGTCGTCAAACCTTGGCCTTCACTTACCTTGAATTCGTAAAGTTCGTAACTTTTTTGTTACGTTTGTCATGTTCATTCTGTACGTTTTGTGATCGCTGATTTGATCGCATTTAACTGTTACCGCAAAAGACTTATACAAATTATGCATGTAAGCATCTCAATTCCCATTTGAGTTGATGATGCTGGTTGGTTGGTTACTGTTGTGCTGTTCATTTATTTATTTATTATTTTTTTTCTTTTCTTTCTCTCTCTCTCTCTCTCTCTCTCTCTCTTGTTGACCGTTTGCTTAATTCTTTTTTTTATTTTTTTTTTTAATTTACTCCAACCTTGTTATTACTGTTGTTGTCACATTGATCGTCTTTTTTTAATCATTTTTTGTTTTAATTTCAATTCGCATCCATGTCCATGTAACTGTGGCTGACCTGTAATAATATTTCAATTGGCAGGCGAAAGGACTGGCAGTCCATGGCGTACGCATTTGCAGATTATCATACGTCGGTGCACAAAATAATCTTACAGTTCATTGCTAACCTGGTTTCGAAGTGTTGGAAGTGTTGGAAATCTCTATCTGCGCAGGCATATGATGATTGCACAGACATATAAATAAGAAAAAGAAAAAGAAAAAAAATTCTGAAAGAATTTCAAAATATTATTTTACAAAAAGCTGTTCCTATTTATACGGAAATAATGTAGAGTGTCTCGTCGCATCTTTCGGACTGTGCTGAGACCAACTGCAATACTAATTAAGTCTCCCTTGAGTGCGTTACGCAAAACCCTAAACAGATAAATTGTCAGTTTGCCATTTAGCTATTTAAAGCAGACAATTCCCTTAAGTGATTGAGGATCAAAAAAAAAAAAAAAGAGAAAAAGAAGAAAATTTCTTTACATTTTCACTAAACAATCGCGAAATGCATAAAGTTGTTTTTACTCTTTATTTTTTTTTTTTTTTTTTTTTTTTTTTCCTCTAAGATAGCTTTATGGTTATTAGGCAAGATCATGGGCAAAAGATATAAGTTACAAGCGGATTGTAGAGCGGCGTGTTTTTCATCACTCCCCCATCCCTCCTTTTTTTTTTTTTTTTTTTTTATATAAAGTCATCATATCATTGGTAAGTCATGATTAAATCACTTGACACAAATTGACCAGAATACAATGCATGCAATTCGTCTGTACATAGGGATCGTTAAAGGTCGTTTAAATTGGTTTTTATGCATTGCCAAGTTACAATAACAACATTTTTAGCAAAATCAACAAACAATCCAATAGGTAAGAGATTGTATTGCAACGAGCAAAATATAATAGCTAGCAATCAACGTCACATACAACGCATGTGGAACAATATATATGTTGGTACATTTCAAATAGAGTGCATTACAAAGAAACAAGAGAAAGAGATCACGAGTTGTTTACACCGCCTCGCAAGGCAGACATTGTAATAACAAAAACTATTTCTAAGTATATATATCCAGAAATTCTTAACAATAATCAACAAGTGGGCTGTAAAGAACAATGGCATACCAACACCGACAACAGTATGACAACGTCGTACTATTCTCGAAATAACTACAGTAATCGGAGCAAGTATAAAAGGACCAAAAATTCTAAACGCAAGCATCACAACATTCTGAGGTGAATACTAGTGCGCACAAGTTAGCCAGCCAATAGCAAACAACGGTTAAACGTCCGGTACAAATAATATATTTAAAAAGAACAAAAAAATAAATAAATAAATAAAAAATAAAAACATGAGATTCATGATTAGTTTATCCATTGTGATGGGGATAGGTCAAATGGTCCAATCGGCGCTCTTGTTGGCACCCACACTACGTTCATATCCGTTTGTGTACGGAGCTCATACATCATCAGTCATAACTCCTGTACAACAACAATATCATACCCAAGATGAGTTAGGTCAATATGCATATGGTTACAGCGATCCATTGTCCACGAAACAAGAAGTGCGGTCTTTAGATGGCGTTACCCAAGGCTCGTATTCCTACATCGATGCTGAAGGTATATTACAAACAGTCGATTACACAGCCGATGAGAATGGGTTTCGTGTCGCAGCCACGAATCTACCAAAATCTCAACAAAGCTCAAACTATCATACAGCAGCAACGACAATTGCCATTCCCGTTGCCTCAATTTCCGATACCTCAACTGCCTCTGTGGCCATTCCAACTGCCGCAACTACCGCAATTACCGCAAATACCGATAGTGAATCAATTAACGCAATTAATACGTCTGGTCCGGCAATTCATACGTCAAGCGGGCTGCGTTTGGCGAGCGGTTCAGCCACTCACTCAAAATCTACTGCAGATACAACCCATGTTCGCTCTTTGGAATTGTCTCAGTCCGTGGCAGATACCACTAAGGTGGCCCCAGCCAGTGCCGTTCTCATAAAACGTCAACCTAGTGAATTGATCTTCTCAACACCACTTACTATCGCCGGCTATCCATCTGCCATGACAAGATCCTTAATACCGAAAGTTTATACTTTTGGATATCCACTTAAACATCGTCTCTACACCACCGGTTTATATTATTAATTTTTATTTTTTTTTTTATATTATCTTTTACATTATTTTACATATGTGTGTAATCAACAAGATCTTAATAAAATCTTTTAAAAGAAAAAAAAAGACACCGAATAATTATGAATATATTCCATGAAGAACATTAACATTCATTATATGTATGTAGGTCTGAATTCCTCAATTACTTGAACGGCACCGTTCAAGCAGGCGGCAAGAAGCAATAGGAGAAAATTCGACCAACTACCACTTTTCATCTATCTAGATGAAGATAGCTCTCTGAATCAGTGTAGAGGTTGTAATATTTATGCATATTCGAGCCCACTAAGGTGATCACATGGAGTATACCTGAACATACGTACATATATATATATATATATATATATATATATTGTTCCTTTTTCAAACTCTTCTTTCGGGCGTAGGACCAAGAATCACATTTTCTTTCTTTTTCATCCTATCATTGCTTGTGCGCTGTTTACAGCTGTTGTTTCAACGCGTAAAGTTTGGTTAGTACAAAGCAAAGACAAGGGATTCAGCCAAGAAAACGCAGATTCTTTTCACCATTTTAATTATGATAATCGATCGGTGGGTGATCAGTTTTAGTATGAAACAGGCGAACACATAGACTGCCATAGATAAAGTGAATATTTTATGCCGATTTCTTTTTAGTTATTCACTTTCCCAATTTCAATATGAAATTATTTTGCAATTTCTTCTTTCATTAAAGTAAAACAACTTCTAACTTAATCCGATCGAGATTAAAATCTTAGTTAATGTCAACACTGCATTTTTGTCTCAACTCAAATGCAAAAGCTGGTGCACTTGAACTTTTCAACTCCTATAATATATGCTAGACGCAGCATATTGAATATTGAGCATCGATTTCAATTTCATTTTGAAGGACTTTTAAAAACAACAGCATGGAATTGCGGATTGTCGCCTTAGGTTCTATTAATTGGATTTCTTGCTGTTCGTTTCAAAGAGTTAGTTAGCCCCTTGGATAAGCTTAGGTGGACCAATACTAAACAGTACAAAAGTTGCAGTCGTCCACGGATTCACTTAACAGCATTTTAAAAAAGTCTAACACTACTGAGCTCCTTCGATAAGCTTAGACGGAACAATAATAGATGGTACCAAAGTTGCGGCTGTCCGCGGATTCAGAAAACTCCTGCTCTCCTTTGAGGAAAGTGGAAAACTATAGGAAAATTATAGAAATTTCTTAAAAATATTTAAAGTTTAATTGCAAAAAAAATTTATTTATTTATGTATTATTTTTTTTTTTTTTCTTTTTGAGTTTTAAACGAGAGCACACAGAGTAATAAAGTTTTTAACTTATTTACAAACATTAAACAACTGGTATATAGAAATGCTTTAGTTTAATGGGTGCGGCTAATTGATAAGCATATGTTAAACCGTTACCGGAGCCGATAGCGGAGCTTTTAAATGCGTTAACCGCAGTTGGTATAACTAATGGCAACGATACTGCAGCTGATAAGAAATCTTCACTTTGTACTGTGGCCGCGTTATGCAAAAGATTGTGACGTTCTTCTTCGGCTTTGAAGCGAGCAAAAAATTCTTCTTTCGCAGCAGCTACTTCCGGAGTGTCTTCGACAGGTTGCGGTAATATATCGGATGCAGAGTAATCTCCTGTTAAAATTGCCTGATGAGCTGCCAAATGCTGCTCGCGCGCCTTCCTTACCTCAGGAGTATCCGTTACGATTTGAGGCATTTCTTGTGTATCAAATGGTAAATTGGTAGCAGCTACACGAAAGCCATTGGAGTCGGCAGTGTAATCGACTGTTTGTAAAAGGCTATTGGCGTCTATATATGAATATGAGCCTTTTGTGATACCATCTGCTGTACGAGTTTCTTCCTTTGCCGATAAGGGTTCTGAATAGCCGTATGAGTACTGACCTAATGCGTCCTGATTATGGTACTGTTGAAGTTGCGCGTGTTGCGATGTTATTACAAATATTGGCGATTTTAGATGAGACGATGCAGTACCTGCTCTTGTTAGTTTTGATAGTGGATAATAATAAGTAGTGTCAGCTAAGGTAGCTATTAACAAACAATAAAAACAAATAATAGATTTCATCTTGTATGCGGATAATGAAAATTTTCTTTTTTTTAAATCTCAGTAACGGTTAAGGCGCTGCTAGTTCTTAAACGACTAGTACTCGCTCTAGAAAACTCTGAGTTCGATTAATGTGCGATTACACAATTGTTCTTTCTTTTATACGTAAAAATGTGCAACGGAGAATCTTCAAGTACTCTGACGTTATACTCCTGATCACTTCAACTATCTCATGCAATAGTTGTTGTTATTTTTAGCCATATACATGACTACATATAGTTTTTGCTTAATAAAATCTTTTCAAGGAAGGTCATCCAGTTTACTTTCATATATTCAAACAAATATTACTTTGGCCCAATACCGAGCACTCTGGGATATTATGTTGCACTATTTTGATCATCATGTCCCAACCAACCAACCAAAGCATTTGGTATGTGATCAGAGAGATCACAGAAAAAAAGGAAAAAAATTGAAAAAAAAAAAAAAAAAAAAAAACAGAAACATATTTTATTACAATATTGCGGTACTTCCTAGCGTGTTCAGGCTTCCTAAAGAGAGCGTTGTCATGTATATGTCCCTTTTTCGCCAAAAAGGCAAACGATGAAGCGCATGGCGTTATGAAGCAATGTAGCACGTGAGCTATATTGTTTTGGTTATATTTTTTATTTACTTATTTTTTTTTTATTTTTTATTTATTTTTTTTTACTTTTACGAATCGTTAAACTGTCGTTATATTGCTGATTGTGTTTTCCTGCCATTCATTCACTATGTGATATGCACTCTGCGCGCACTACATCAACATGTAATTTGTTATCGTATCTGCTGTTGACTTGTTCACGTAGAAGTATACATAATCTGCAAATGTATGGCTTGTCATAAGTTAAGAACTTAATTCACAAATTATGCTTATGTGGTATTCAATTTTGCCTCTCTCACTTTACAATGCTAGTACCTATGCATGCATGAAAGAAAAATGTGATTACATAACTTTCACAACAGGCAAAAGAATGACTGACTGACTGACTGAGCGCCTAACGGAATAAAGCGAGTGAGAATTGGAAGAACTTATGCAATATTCGCATCATTCTTTTGAGTGCGGACGCCGAAAATGCAATATTGCAATGTCAATGGGGGTCTAGTCCTTGCAGATTGGTTTTCTTGAAATTTATTCGAAACGTTGTCTCTTTCATTTTTATAACCCACACAACCTATGGTAAGGACTTGAGATAGGTTTACCTTTTGGTTTATGAATCGATTTAATCTTGTCTCTTCGTCTGTCCATCAGCGGACTGTTCATGTAATTGTCTCGCAATTATCGAAGGGCACTACTTTAATGGAATTTGATACATTCACACGATAACAAGATGAATCACCTTAACAATCAGTGAAATCACCACCGTTACATACCCTACACACGACTACACTTAATACAGTATTTCATAAAACGACTTTTCCAAATAAGGCTTTATATCGGAAGCGGTGTAAAAAGTGGCCCGATCGAGAGTTCGTCCTTGAGCTAAAGAACATCGGTGCATCAAATTTCATCAAAATATCTCAAAAATTATTACTCCTAAGTCGAGCACAAGAATACAAGACAGACATACAGAGAGACGAACAAACAAGCGATCTGTGATAATAAGAGGTGGACTTATCTCTATTTCTTCTGGGTGTTGCATACATCTGCATTAACTTAATAGCCCCTTACACCATAAATGTTATAAGATGTAAGGAATAGGATGCAATCATTTTTGCACTCGTCATAGGATGCTGGATTTCAATCTTGAGTCAGGCTTACCCTTCCCTTGCATTCTTTTTACTTTTCCGAGAAGAGCAATCCGCTCTGCAAAAAGCAGCCAGCAATGGAATCTATTAGTTCAAAGAAAAAGAAGATTATGTTTAATTTACTCCTAAAAAAAGGAAAATAATTGATTTTTTGTCAATCATAGAAGAGCGCACTATTCAACCGACTGAAATGATTTTTTAGTATAACTTGACGAGAGCGATAAAATTAAGTTTGATATTAAGTTCGTTTATTTAGATAAAGTTTTGAGGTTATAACCGCAATGATAAGCAAATGGGTCGGAATCTTGATGAACGAGCAAAACTCATGACACCCAACGAAACGAAATATCATGATAATGGAACATCAATAATGGAATAGCAAAGATATACAACTCGTACGGAAAGAAAAGCTCTTCATTCCATTGCCATCCAAAATTATCATAGTTATGTTTCTCTTGTTCCTGATAAGTCATCATTTTTATGTAAACTTAAGTTTATTTATAAGGCATGAGGTAACATTATTAAAAGTCGTTTATAGTTCGGTTGAAAATTCTTTATTTCAATTGCTGTAAATTGTTTTCAATGTAAATGAAGTATAAAGAGAATATTTGATTAAAACTCCAATAGATCTCTCATACAAGTACAAAAATTATTTACCAATGTGCAGTCCTACAACAATTCCATTAACAACTGAGCAAGCGGATAAGGCATTAGGGATAGCAATGATATCGAATGAGTGATATATATGTGTGTTATGTGTGAAAATGTGCATCTTTTTCTAAACGACAGATTTATCACTGAGGCGTTGTGTTAAATAGCTACTGCCTACGGATAAGGGTAAGGGTTGTTGGTTAGTCAAGTGTATGGATTCAATACGCGGTAAAGTGGTGAGAACTGTGGGTGAGCCAACCGTATACTGAGCACTTGGCTGCGATACATGATAATGATAAGACGAAGAGGGTAGACGCAGACTTTCGTAGGATGAACTAGTTAAGAGTGCGGGGCGCGTCTCTTCTCGTAAAAGAGTTAGTGGTCGACGGTTTGTCAAATCTGTAAAGTCGTGCACTGGCAATTTTAATTCCACATTTGAATCAGCATTGTCCAAACGATATATGGTACGTAATTCTCCTAGCGGGGAATGTTCTAGTCTGCTTTCAGCAAAAGCTGTTGTCAATAATTGAGGTTGTTGCTGCTGTTGTTGCTGCTGTTGTTGCTGTAGCTGTTGTTGTAATTGTTGTTGCTGTAATTGCTGCTGTTGTATTTGTTGTTGCTGTTGTAATTGTTGTTGTTGCTGCAATTGTTGTTGTTGCTGTTGTTGCTGTAATTGTTCTTGTTGTTGCTGTAATCTCAATAAATTTTCACGCGGTTGTAATTGTTGCAATTGTTGCTCTTGTTGCTGCTGTTGTTGCTGCTGTTGCTGTTGCTGTATTCTTACAATGCTCTGTTGTTGTTGCTGTTGCAATTGCAATTCTTGCTGCTGTTGTTGTTGCTGTTGCTGTTGTAATTGAATATAACTACCATGTTGTTGTTGCTGTACCTGTTGCTGTTGTTGCTGCTGCTGCTGTTGCTGCTGTTGTTGTTGCTGTTGCTGTTGTAATTGAATATAACTACCATGTTGTTGTTGCTGTACCTGTTGCTGTTGTTGCTGCTGCTGCTGTTGCTGCTGTTGTTGTTGCTGTAATTGCAATTGCTCTTGTAATCGTTCATCAGCATTTCTGTCCTGAGAATAAGTTCGCTCTTGACTTAAAAGTTCTTCACGCAAATTCTGACGATTTATTAACAAATCACGAGTATTTTGCTGCAACTCCACATTAAGCCGAGACTGCGGTTGTTCAGCCGCTAAATTATAATCGTTACCGTCATTTAGTTCCGCACCTGTGTCCGGATGCAAAGCGGCCTTTAACGCAGCCTCTCGATAAGCCTCAAAATGAGCTTGCTTAGCCAACTCTACTTCCGGTGTATCTTTGACTGGCTCAGGTGGGCGATTCGTATCCATCGGTGCAGTAGGCAAATTTGTCGCTGTAGCTTGGAAACCTTGATTTCGTCCCGCTTCATATTTTACTGTCTGCAATTTACCGTCGCTATCCACGTACGAGTAGAAACCTTTCGATGAACCATCGGTAGTCGAATATTCAGCTTTAGCGGAACTATCTCCTTTGTAACCATACGAATAAAAACCTTTCGAATCCTGCTCCCGATACTCAGTTACCGGAGGTGCTTGCACCAGCGGATTATTATTCAAAAGAAGTAATTGTGAAGAGGTGGTGACAGGTAAAAAGTGCGTTTTAGAGGCCGCAGCCAATGTAAAAAAGGCACACAACACGAAAAATCGCATTTTATTGGCAAACAAAGTGAAAATGTTGTTCGTTTGATGATTTTTTATTGACGATGCGACACAAATGTTAGCGACGCTAATTTTAATGTTTTAACTATAACACTTGAAGCTCTAATAAGCCTCTGATGCTAACGATAATCAAACGCCATAATTTATAGTCACAAAATAATATTTCAAACGTCTTTAATTTACAGCTAACAGACAATTTTTTTCTTCTTATTTTTACTTTTTGTCTTAAAATCTTAAAAGTCTTCAGTTTTGACCTCGAAATTGGCGCCCTAAACATCCAATATGGTCTTAAATTTATAAGTGCGTGCATGTCTTTGTGTTATATGCGGCATATCGCTTTACATTTTAGTTTAGTTTACTTTTAATCGTCTTGTGACAGCGCTAAAGCACGCACACATGCATCTATATGTCGTAATACTTTAGTGAGTGTTTAGTTTTATTTCAGTCATTCAGTCTTTTTTCGCAATTTGTCTGATACCCATACATCCGATCAAATTTCACTTAACAACTGGTTTGTGTACTTTTTCTATACTTACGAAAAACATGCAAAAAAAAAAAAGAAACGAAAAAAATACAAACAAAAAACATTGCGACAAACAAATCCCATTTTGTCTAAACGGTTTTATTTAACAAATTTTTGTGGTCTATCGTAAAGACTCTCAATAGAACATAAGAATTTATGTAACAGAACTTTGGCAAAATTTGAATAAATTAAGTGGATTAAATATGATCATTTTTCCATCCATCCATCTATCCATCCATCCACCCATCATATTGACTAGAGACAGGTAGGTAAAGAGTTTTTGATAAATGCATTCATTGGAATTATGCTCAACTTTCATCTGATCAACTATTTCAAATAAAAACACTCCTTACCGTCAATCATATAAGAAAATAAATTTCATTTACATTATCGATACGAAACGGAGACAATTGTTCAATATTCTCTTCAAGATTCTCTCATGATACACGCGTAAATATAAAACTTTTTATGCCTGAGTTTTCTTAGCAATCGTTCCGCTAGGTCGACGTTTAAATGTACTGCAACACTTCGCCTTTTTACACTTCAAACTTGAAGTTTGAATAAGAATTATAAACAAAACCGCCTATGTCCTATGGTTTACTATATTTTATAAGAACGTGATATTTAAATTCTTCAAATTCATTTATTATATTGACATAAAAATATTCATCGATGGACACCACAGCGAGTTGTATGTTCTTGAACCAAAACATGTAATTGCATCAAATTTCATCAAGATTGAAACATTGGATGGATAGACATAGTTAAACTAATCCAAAAAATATTTCTAAATCAATTGATATAAGTACGAATCGATCTCTATCTCAAGTCGTTCTCTACTACCCTTACTATCCTTATCACACGAGCGATTGAGGATGTTATTAAACGCCAGCTAGTGTGTAATATAATAGTTATGATTACGGCAGAATTTGTGCTCAGGTTGATACAAACTTAGAATATCCCTAAAATGAAAGCAAAGGCTGTTCTTCGCTTTATTGGATAGTTACTTATTGACCTAACTATGTACGTATGGAGAATTTCCGAGGCACTTGAGATTACTGTCATCTTGTGTATTCGAAAATGTAGACCCAGCCTTTACCCAAACTTACGATTGGGCTTTGAAAAATGAAAAATGTTCGCTACCTTTGGATAGGCATGTCGCAGACGACGTGAATGCCAAAATAACAGGAAAGTCAATCTAGACATGTTAAGATAACTACATGGATGAAACACAATTGACTTGAAATTTTTGATATCATTTCTGTAAGATTAAGAAGCTTAATACCGATTTTCTCGCAATTCGAAAAAACAAAAATGGATAATTTTCTCTTTTCCATAAAATTCCGACCGCAAAATTTGGATTCGAAAATTTGACTTTAATCTCAAGTTTGGCCTCAAAAAATTCTTCGGTGAGGACTAAATAAATTGAACTAAGACCAGAAATCAAAAAGTACAAAAAAAAAAAACGATGTATATATATATATATAGCCGATATATAATCAATGAAAATTGGACGATAGATTTCACATTATAGATGTACACAAGTGACTGCTTGGTATTAAAAAATTCGATCTCAAGTGCGATAGAGTTTTCAATAAAGCCGATAGCCTTAGACGCTAGGGCTTTAAGACTGTAGTCTTAGAATTTAATCTCTGGCTAAATTAATAATAATAATAATGATAATAATAATAATAATAATGAAAAATTCGAACCAATCGAATGTAAAGTATTCTTGACTTAATTCTGATTTCAATAAAGAATCATGATGGCTTTTCGAGAGAACTGCTACGCCGGTATGTGGCTTCAAAAAAAAAACAACATTTTGTTTAAATCTTTTGAAGTACGAAGTTTCAATAAATCCACTGGTCTTGTGAAAATAAATGTGCTCCCTAAAAGGATTGATCGGAAATACTTAATGGGTTTATTGGGAAAACAACTAAAACACCCATTGATGCCTTTACTCAGCAAACGATGACATCGAGTGATTCCAGCAAAGTGATAGGAACTCACTTCACATCATTTACTGAATCTTTAGCCAACAAATAAAATAAATATTTATTTGTGTTATGTTGCAAAAATATTACTTTTATTTTATTATTATATTTTATTATATATTTCACAAAAAAAAAAAAAAAAGAATAAAATTCCTATGACATTAACTAAGTTATTCATTTCTTTCCGTCGTTTGAACTCAATTCTCATTGCTGTATGAAATTATGTGTTATGTAAAACGTGAACTAAGTGTGTTCTTTTTTTCTCACTTATCTTTCCGAATGCGAAAAAGTCGACAGAACGAACCGCCAATCAAGGCTATGCAAAATTCCCAATCAAAAGCACGATTCACGAAAGTTTCTTCGATTTTTTCTACGCTGTATGGAATATAGAATCGTCCAAGTGAAGTCGCTTAGTAACAGCAGTCAATACTCTTTCCCAACTGGCACGGAATTTTTACGCAAGGGGTAAGCCCATCGTTGATCCGGCCGACATGCACTTGGGCGTATTAAGCATTCGTGATTAAGAGGAGGCAAAAAAAAAAAAAAATTCGAAAGATTGCCAAACGTCAGACGTTGTCCTTTGCTCCTTGATCGACATCATAAACTTAACGGTAGCAGATAAGTCATGAAACACTTGCAAGATTGCTAAGGTATCCAATAAGTGCATGTGGATGTTACAAAGGGAATAATACATTTAATAGACTGGTGCCGTTGTGCAGTTAATAAATAAGAGAAAGAGAGGAAGAGAGATGCATAAACATAAAAACAAAAATTTCTAATATAATCAGCCTACAACGAAAATTATTTAAAACTTATTTCCATTGCTGTTATGCGATTAGAACCCTAAGCAGTATTCGTTGATTCACATTCACGCTTTAAAATGGATTTAAAAGATAAAAATGTTATCTATATTGGCGGTTTCGGCGGTATTGGACAAAAATGTTTGCAAACTTTCCTGAAAAGAGAAATTAAGGTAACAGGATTTGAAAAAAATTTGCTATAAAAAAAAATCCAATTTAAAACTTTGGTAAAATTCTCGCAGAATTTAATTGTGTGCGATTTACATGATAACAAAGAAGTATTGAGGTCGTTACGTGACTCGTACAGTTACAGTAATATATTTTATATACCGATAGACGTAACAAAAAACGAGAGTATTGAAGAAGCTTACAAGTTAGCAGCAAAAAAAGTGAATAAATTCGATGTGGTTGTCAATGGTTGCGGTTTAATGAATGATAGTTTTATAGATCTTACCATTGACATTAATTTGGTAAGTAGTTGACGATGATTTGGTTTGTTTGTTTGCTTGTTTGTTTTCGTTTCGTTTCGTTTAATGAAATGAATGAAATGCAATAAAAAACCATGATATCTATGCTTTAAATGCAGAAGGGTGTCATTCATAGCACTTTAAAGGCGTTAGAATATATGGATGCGTCGAAAGGAGGTCGTGGTGGCGTTATTGCTAATATATCGTCAGTAGCTGGATTACAGCCAAACGGCATGTTCGCCATTTACTCAGCCGCTAAGTGCGGCCTCACCGCTTTTACATGCAGCTTGGCGGTAAGTTGTATTTCCTCTACTCTCGACTCTGCAGTTGAATTTTTCATCAGTTGATATTTTTTATGCAATACGTGTTAGTATCCCTTGTATTATAAATATACTGGAGTTAGTTTAATTACCTTATGCCCGGGATTTACTGATACAACCCTATTGGATTCTGTACGTGGTAAAGAAACTCTAACCGAATACGCTGAACCGTTGGCAGTAGCTTTCGCTAAAGTTAAACGTCAAACGCCCGAAATTTGTGCTGAGATGATTGTAAAGGCTGTGGAGATAAGTAAAAATGGCAACGTTTGGATGTTGGATAACGGAGAAATGGCAGAAATAGAATTTAAAACATTTTGGAAGCCGAAATTGAATACACAACAATAAGCGTATCTGTCTAATTTAATTATCTGAACATACATACACAGTATTCTTAATGTAGAAAGATCTTCATTCAAAACTCTTTGAAAAGAAAATAAATGCAATTTCAAATTAAAATGAAAATAAACAAGTAAGAAAGCTGTATTCGGCCGGGGCCGAATCTCGCATACCCACCACTGTCTTTTTCGCATTCTACTCTCCAAGTCCTTTTATTTGATACCCATATCACTGATATTATTAAGAAAAAAGTAATCGATCCACTGGGCGCTTTCGCTTCCATCGATTTAGTCCATTTTCAATACCAATCTGCGTGCAGAATCTTCCAATGTTTCTACTAAATTTGAATTCGACATGTCCATCTTTGCCACCACACAGACAGACAGACGGACAGACATAGCTAAATCAACTCAGAAGTTCACGCTGATCAAGAATAGATATACTTTATAGGGCCTCTGAAGTTTCTTTTTGGTTGTTACATACATAATGGAAAAAACAAAATGAGTATACCCCCATCTTACAGTGGTGGGTATAACAACTAAACTATCTATTATGTAAATACAAGTACTAGCCATTTTGTAGACATTACGTTAACAGGAAATCAATCAGAATCTGGTTAACACAAATAGTATCAGGTGCTTGCAAAAATCTTGATCATTTTTTCACTTGAAAAAGGCTTTTATCGTGGAAAAGTGGTACAATATTTATTAATCAAAATAGTTTCCAACATTTTACAATATTTTTGGCAACATGGCGGTATTTTCGCATTTTCGCACTTTACAGACCCGCGTGCCAGCCAAGCCATGCTGCGCCGATCTGAACAAGCGGTAATCAGGAGCGGCCATATCTGATGAGTAAGCTGGGTGTGACAGAACTTCCCTTTTGAGCTGCAACAGTGTATTCTGGGCAACTCTTACAGCAAGTGGTTAAAAAATGGTCTCTTCAGTCAATTCGTGTCGCCACTTTTGAACCGTTGAACTCAAAACCGACAATTGGAATATGATCGAGCAACATCACCACAAGCTTCTAAATGTGTTTGATGGGCTTTGGCAACAGATTTCTTCATATAAACAACAAGAGTAACAAACAAGAATGGAAACAAACAAGAATTTGAAAGCAGAAGAGTTTTGAGCGCTTAATGATTAGCGTCAGTGTACGTTGAATAAATCAATTATATTACATGGAAAACTGTTATTTCATGTAAAGGAAGCTCAAAGCTATCGGATTCAATCGTCACGTACGATATTATTTCCCATTTCTTTATCATTTATAGCTGTAGAAGCCGCTGATCAAAATTTTTGCAAGCATCTAATATTTTGTTTTAAATCAAGAGAAATTGAATTTAATCAAAACGATATTTGACTCCAAGTGAATGTTTTCATCTTCACAAGCACCTTGCGCAATTTATAATTAAAGCTCTTGCAATAGTTTCGCAAGCAGCTGCGACATCATATAAAAGCTCTCCGACTTGGTACGAGCGAAATGAAGATATTCGGGCACATCACACTATCATTGTATGATGTGCTGGATGTATTAGCAAAAAGCAAAAAAGCAATACACTGAACTAGAACTGTCCACTTAAGGGCCTCTTAAGGACTTTTGTAAGATGAACGTTAAGATGGTCATGTCGTTATAGCTTTCCTAGGTCGCCAAATACTGCAATTTTTTCACACAAATTTTCGTGGCAGACTAACTCGAAACTGGCATAGTTGTGTAATTGCATTACACAAAATAAAACAAGTCGCTCCTACCGTCTAATAAGCGACGAGATAGACTCTTCGCCAAATGGTTATTTATATTCTTGGGTCAAATGCTACAATATTCAGAACAATTGACAGCTTGATGAGTATTACGCCTTCTTTTTTTCACAAACGCTGCATGATAAACGACACGTTAAAGTAAGACCTCATGAAATTAGCAGAATGGGCTCAAACTAATATGGTTAATAATTTTATTGCCATCAAAATACAGTGCTAGCTTTTAAAGCATAGAGGAAGTGGTGAACAATACTTCTCCTTTAGTGGTGTCAATGATCCCTTGACGTTCTCGGCATGAGAATACAAAATGATGTTAGTTGGGCAAAATATATATTCAGAGTGTCGAAGGATGCAGGTTTTAAAGGGGTTTAAGAAAATCTTCACTTCAGACAATAGCCGATACTATTTGCACTGCCTATGTCAAATTAAAGTTAGAGTATAACTCGCATGTGCGGGCGGGAGTCTCTCAAACTTGTTTGAAAGCATTCGATCACATACAACGAAATGCTCAGGTTGCTCATGGACGACGAAAGTGTGTTCAGAACTGTCGATACCCGCGAGCACCGGTGTAATGTGCGACCACGCCTGATATTTCTACGTTTAAGGCAACCGTACACAGGCACTGCCCCATCTTTCCATCACTCTATACCTACAATCCTTCCTTACCACCGTCGTGCTCGCACATCTCTTGAATATCTGCTCGTACATAAAGAAAAAAAAAACAAAAAAAGGCAACTTTGCTAACGACCGATAACGAACAATCCCATCCGTACATAGAAACAAAAAAAATAAATATATAAAAAAATTAAACTTATACGTAAATAATAAGCAGAATAATTAACGTCACTTACCTGTAAAGTGTATTAGGCGTGACACCTGCATTCAAAGTACACGGCAATCGCTTTCCCAAACCTTCTTTTTCTTCTCATAGTTCGCAGTTATTAACTACAACGTGTGGTTCATATGTACGTGATTGTACATGTATGTACACATGTAGTATACAAAATTAACTTTACCACGAATATGTTTCTCTTTCCTTTTTTCTTACAAAAAGTTACTTATCTTGTTGATGGTCTTTTTAATATGGAGCATACGATCAGCAAACGAAAGAGGAATCGCCGTAAGGACCTTTTTTAAAAAACGTTATTCCTTTAAGAAATCCTCCTAAATATTGGAGGACTGAAGACAACTAGTCTTTCTTGCCGCATTAACAGGGGAAAAATTTATATTAAAAAGAAGAAACTTTGGCGAAATGCAAAGATGAGGTGCAGGAACTGTTACCAGATCCTAATGAAAAATAATCGCATATCAGCAGTTTATATTTTTTGTTATATAACTTTGAGATTCATAAATATTTCTTATTATGAATAATATCGAACTAATGAAATGCTATTAAAGTTTCATCATTCGTCCACTGCTTGCTCGAGATTTTCATTAGAAAAAGGAAAGCAAAACTAATTGTGGGACAAAATTATGAAAAGAGCTTTTATACACAAATCCCCGCTTATCCGATTTAATTAACAGAGAAATCATTTTAGTCATTGCAATCTATTTATATGTCTGTCGTCTCTTCCGACTACGACGACGACTGCGATCGCAAAAGTTCCTCTAAAAAATCAAATATATTCTAACGTCCTGACTTTGGATTGCTTTCATATCCATCCTATCACATAGTTAATATTTACGTTATGCTTTAGATAAATAATTTATGCTGCACACATGTACATATACAACTAAGTTGGAAATTCGCTGAACTAAGAAAATGGGCCTAGAAATTTATAGCTCTCTTTTTAAGAAATGTTTTTCTTCTTTTTTTAATGTGTCCAACCACTCAGTGGATGCCCGCTACACGACTAGCAGGGAGGTGGTTAGAAAAAAGCGAAGAAAGAGAAAAAATATAGTGAGTAGCTACGATCGCCAAGTATGACCAAAACGCAATCCGCTAACACCGACCAGATAGTCGCGACTCTTATCTAATCGAGTATGCAGCAGCCGAGTCCAGCAAAACGAAGTACTTTATGTACCTAAGATCATGAAATTTCAATACTTTTTTTTCAATTAGAAAGAAAATTTTATTTATGAAATTAAATCAAAAATTGCAAGAGACTTTCTTTCTCAACAAGAAATTGATTCACTACTGAGTAATTCCTCGCTTCGCAAAAGTTGGAAAACGTAGACTCCTTCATCGATTTCGAGGTTCTATTCGGCCAAAGATTACGTTTTAGTTTGCACACTGAGTTCGCTTTAAGTAAAGCTAAATCAGGGCTGGGTTTCATGAAACGGTGGTCCAAAGAGCTTAATGATCATTGCATTACAAAAAGGTTGTGCATGAGCTTAGTGAGACCAACGGTTGAGTATGCCTGTACTGGATGGCCTTCTTCCTATAGATGTTATCAACCTGTAATAGAATCCGTTCAAAAGCAATTTGGGTTGGGATCCGTTTATCTCTCTGCCTCCTTATGGATAGATTGCGTCTATTAGCCTCGCCATCACTTGAGAAACGTTGTAGGTGCTTTCTTCTTAATTAATTAGTTAATAAATGATGCTATCGATTCGCCGACATTATTCGGTGAGATAAAATTTAATCTCCTAAATCACTCTAAAGGCACTTTGTCTTCTTAAAGCTTAGCCAATGTAAATGTAATTGCGAGCTTCTCAACCCGTCCAGGGTCGTTTGCGTAAACCCAAAAATTGGGCTCTTTAAATTCTATCGAAACAACTATCCTTAATACGCGCGATTTGCCTATGACGTATTCAGTGGTTTCATGCTAATTTTTTTTTCACCGGAACGCTACTTTTTTTTATTTTTTTTTTTACCGGAGCGCGTATATATAATTATCTAGACAGGGCCGATCCTGGGTAGGCGGCCGCTCTGTGCGGTCTCATGTCCCAAATTTGACGACGGGTGGGAGATTTCCCCCAATTTTCGCCCATCTTCTAATGTTTATTATAAATTCTCGTTATCAGAAATCATTTTTAGTTCCGGAACGCGTTCCTGTTCAAAAAGGAAGTACCGGAACGACGTTCCGGAGCGTTCCGGCTCGACAACACCACTGGTCGTATTTAAACTACCTTAACCTAACCTTAACATCTTACTGTGGTTCGAAAATTAACTGGTGTTATTTACTGTTATCGGTTGCCAACCTTAGGGCTTAGGGCTTCGTTCGCAACGTACCGGTTGTGGGAATGCCTCTGTGCTACATGTGCACAGGTTCTTTTTTCTTTTTTTGTCTTTGTTACCTATTTATTTATACATGAATTTTACTCTTCCCTGTTTTTTGTTTTTCTTTCTCTTCACTTTCCTTTATATGCTTTGTGTTAATATAAGATTTAATTCTAAGAGAGAGCAATGTACGAAAACCGGACGCGCAGAATGTAACTAAATCTGATCAATAGTTAATCGAATACCAGAATCTATTTACCCCAATCGTTGTGACTTAGGTATCGAAACCAAGATTTTAGTTTGGCTAGAGTATCAAGGATTACGACTCAAAAACTTTGGATACAATGGTTTCTCTAATAAATAATTAATAAAATTAAGAAAAATAGATTCGGTCAGTCCCCCTGTCCTAGTCAAACAGTAGAGGTATTTCCGCTTTCCGAACTATGATTTTATCTGACACTTTGCCTGTTTAGCGTTTGATACGGCGAATCTGTTCTGCCATCATCTTTTGGGCATGCTCAAGAAAAGTAACACAGACTACTTCTATCAAGCAAAAAAGTGGTATTAGTCAATCTCGATCAGCTGATAGCAAAGTTTATACCATTTCTATTTTAACTAAAGAAAAAACTCTAGCACGACGAAAATGATAAGATTATTATCCGCCAAATGATAAGATAAGTGATGTCTATACCTGCCGTACATGGCATTTATTGTAGCGGTTGAATAGATGGCAAACTGAGCCAGTGGCTCGCGACTGCTCGTTACGGACGATATGATAATTAAAACACTACTACCGTAGCCATTTGTACAAAAGTCCATCAAACGTAACGATACTAATGAATTAATGATCACCTTTTTCTGAATAAACGTTTAAATGATTGACTTTCTCGTAAAACATAGCCTCTCCGCAATTCTTCCCAGGTTACATATGTCGAAATTGGATTGAATAGCACCATTGTTAGGATTACTCCGCATTTTCTTTTAATATTCCACCACAAACAATCGTTAAAATTGTTATGTTTTGGTTAAGAAATAAATGCGGGAAATGTGGATAGGATTGGGAAGGTACGACCGTTCTTATAAAAAGCTAAGATGCAGTTCTTAGCATTCTATGATGATTGTTGTGGTGTAGAATGCTGATTATGTATCGACTGTGTTAAGGTCCGATCACGTTGGTCTATTTTCTTCGATACCTTCCCATATAAGAATCTTCCTGAAAACCAACAACAAGATCTAATTATTGACATTGTAGAGCACTTTTTGGACGCTTGCCAATGTGGGGGATCTCATTAAAAATAAGTGTTCACCTGGTCATAAGGCATCATATGAATTGAAATGAAAAACATTATACTCGATTGCAACCGAAACTTTTATATTCATTACCGTTATGCTATCAAAGATTGAAAAAAAGGAAAATTTGTATATTCCATAATATGGTATGGGCTGAATTTTTTCATCTATATTTTTTATACTCATCCGCCGGTGGTGGGATGAGGAGTATATTCGTTTTGTAAAAACGTTAGCAACGCCCAGAAGGACGCTTCAAAACCCCATTCTTGGCCAGTTTCAAATTTCGAAAGCATTGATGCATCTCCAGCCATTCGTCTGTCCATTGGTCCGTTTGCGCAACCGGAAAGTATCTGTGTTAAAGATTCTCCCGTCTGCAAACAAGAAGGTGTCGCCTGCACACTTGCAAGAGAATTTTAAAAGAACCCAAACTTTTCAAAGAACGTGTGTACAACCCCCGTGAGAACAACTTTGCTTTTCGTGTCTTTTTGTTATTGCTGATAAACACACAACACATGCACCATATAAATTTCCACTTGTATTCCGAAAATAGAAATATCAACCGCGCCCACTCAACATTATGGAGCATAAAGATTTCGGTTTTTTCCTTCCTTTTCTTGGATCACCGTGATGGATATAAAAGATTCGGTCACGATCAAATATCATTTTCTTAATTACATTGCCTTTCTCTACAATTTGTGAGGGGACGACCTTTGAACAAATAAGTGAATAAATAAAAATATAATTTTGTGGAAATTTATATCGTATATCTACTGCAGTTTATGAGCAACGATCAAAAGACACGGAAAACAACAGATGTTCTCAGAAGTGTAGGCGTCGTAGGCAAGTTCTTTGATCTGCTTGCGCTACCTTATATCTCTTTGTAAAACAGATACTAAACAATTCGGCAGACGGGCAAATGGATGGACTAACAGACGGAAATGCTCAACTAATCAAGTATATGTATACCCTGTGTGATCGCTGAACCTTTCTTTTGGGCGTTGCAAAATTTTGGCGAAACGAATATATCCCTCATCCTTCGTTGATGCGTATAAGCATTGATATAAAGTGTTTAACGATCGAGTTTGCCCGACCACATTCACTATTTTATTTACACAGGATAGAGTGGCCTCTTTTAAAACATGATAAGCATTAAAATTGGTATGCAGAACGCATTCATTCCTACGCAATAAGTGCTTGCTTTACAACCCCTAAAAATAAAGAAATTAAAACATACGAAAATGACAGAAAAAGAGCAAATCTTATGAAGATATTGAATCTAAATAAAAACAAGTACGAAAGTTAAATTCGGTCGGGACTGTATATTTTAAATCCATCACTGTTTACCCTAAAATAGACAAAAAGTAGAAGAACAAAATTTTCATGCTGTATAATATGAAGTGGACGCAGTTGATTTCTTCTATTTTCAAAATAAAGGATTTTGTCGTAAGGGCAGGTGGGCGTTGTAGGCGTGCCCTTTGAAAAGCTTAGGTCAACTACAAATTCTTTTGCAAATTTGTAGGCGATACCTTTATTTTCGCTAACGGGAGAATGTTCCCCACAAATACTGCAAAAAGACGGATGGACAAACGAACAGGCGGGTATGTTTAGGTGTATCCGAAATTTGAAACTGATTTTTTATACTTTATGGAATTTTAGAAGCTTGTTTATGCGCGTTATAAAGATATTAAAAAAAAAATTAAATTTTGATACACTATAATACTAGATAGGCGTGGTCAATTTTTCCATTTTTAAGTTCAGATGCTATAGCATCGCATAGCATAGAGTAAGCGATGCGCAAAAAACCAATTTTTGATTCCCTTTGAAAAACAAAGGTACTATATTATACTAGTACTATACTAGTACTATACTATACTAGTACTATACTATACTAGTACTATACTATACTAGTACTATACTATACTAGTACTGTACTATACTACAGTAGTATACTATACTAGTATAATATAGTACGGTATAGAATAGTACAGTGCTAGAATATATAGTATAGTATAGACTAATAGTATATATATATATACTATATATATATATACAGTACAGTATAGTATAATGTGGTATAGTATAGTCTAGCGTAGTATAGTACTAGTGCAGTACTAGCACACTGTAGTATAATGTAGTATAGTATATATATAATATAGTATATACTATATATATACTATATATATATACATATATATATGTCCTTCAACCGATTTCGCCCATTTTCAATACCCATCTACGTGCAAGAATTTTGACTGTTTCTGCTAAATTTGAAGTCGCTTCATTTTTGCGGCCAGGAGAATGTTTACTACAGATGGACGGATGGACATACTTGAGTCGATTTAGAGTTTGTTGCTAAGCAAGAATATATATACTTAGTAGGATCTCCGACGCTTCCTTCTAGGCGTTGCAAACATTTTGGCAAAATGAATATACTCCTCCTCCTTCAGTGCTAGTTAAATAAATGTAATGATTGTATAAATTTTTAAAAATTTAGTTCGCCATTTAGATTGTTGTTTAACTTTGGTAAGGAGAAGAAAAGGCGATCTCAAAATGCCAATTTCTGACGATAAGACACATTATTTAACGAGCTGTGGTGACTTTTTCAAATCGTTTCTGAAAAATTATTAAAATTTATTAAAAACAAACTTGATCGCAATTTTTAAACCTAACATATCCTTCCCATCGGATCCGAAACTAATAATTTTAGATCTCTCTTAGCAGATCTAGACTGCGTGCTCCTACATCCTGTAAGATTAGATTCTTTCTCTATTTGGTTTTTTTTTTTTAAAAAGGAAATCCTAGTTATCCATACCAAAGTGGAAAAAACTGATGGCTCAGGCTAAGTATTGTATTCCAATATAATATTGAACGCTAAACAACAAGTACCTGTACAGGTTTAAACACAAAATATTAATGTTCTGATTGCCGTCGTTCGTATATGGGATATGGGTGCCTATGTTAGTGATTTGAAATTAACAATAAAAAGAATTTCTCATGGCCGAAATGACTCGAAAACCTTTCGCTCTGGAGAAGCTTGAATATTTTCGTTCTGCTCAACGATCAACGGTATCTTCTACGGGTTATTGATTCACTTAGTAATAATTTTAAAAATGGATAGATTTTTTTGACTTTATTTGAATTTGTTTATTTGAGTTTCAATTTATTTGAAAGACATTCATTATCTTCGAGATGAGATATTTATATGGTACAGTAAACAGTGGGAACAACTTCCTTTACGTTGCCTTGTTGGCAAATGTAAATGCCACCGTTTTTCATTTGATCCATAACATTAACCACATTTACAGCACATTCTTCGGGAGTTTGGGTTTTCGATTGTGTGACAGCGTTCCATAAGTCATCAGTATGGGGAACCCATTTCAACCAGTTATTTTGGTCGCGTTTATTGACCATCACTTCAGCGGTAGTTAAACCAGGACAAATGCAAACAAATGCCACACCGGTCTTCTTGTAAAGGGCATCGTTCTAGAAAATTTTTAAATGCCAATTAAGCGTTAGTTGTTTATATAAAGGGGTTAAGTATAAGCAGATAACATACCGCCATAGATCTAGCGAAACCTACAACGCCATGTTTAGCGGCAGTGTAAACACTGAAAGCTGGACCTGGTTCTAAGCCATACACCGAGGCAACATTTACCACAACACCGCCTTGGCCGGATTGCGTTTTATCCATAAAAGGCAACAAACCGAGAGTAGTGTTTATGACACCAGTCTAAAGTTGAAGAATTTCAAAATTGTTTTCGCTTCAAGATGTGAAACACTTACCAAATTCACGGCCACAGTTGTATCAACATCCTTATCGGCCAACACTGAAGTACCGTTAACCAATACATCGACATGTCCCACGGCTTGAACGATTTCTTTAACAGCATGATCCACACTCGTGCGATCAGCAACATTAACTTGAACAAATGTCACCTTAACGGTGGAGTTAAGCGATTGAATCTTTTTCAAAACTTCAACGTTCTCCGTGCGACTGCATACGACCAAGTTCTAAGGAAACATAAATAAATCTAATTTTGATAATGTCTTTCTAAGCCACACACACTTCGTTTATCGTACCTTAATGGGTTTTTGCACAACAGCATAGCAAACTTGCAAACCAACACCATTAAAGTCGCCTACGTAAACGACATTTTTACCGGTAAAATTAAACATTTTTCAAATTTAACAATTTTTTTATTTCTCTCTTATTGTGAGTACTTTGTAACTGAATAAAGCTCGTTGAAGAACTGTTGCTAAATTCCCGAAAATCATATGCTTTTATAGCTCAAATTAATCGAAGCATACATATATGCGTGTACTCGCACTTATATGAAATGAAATGCATACATTCACACATCACAAAGGCAACGTTTAAAGGTGATTTGTGCAAGATTGATAAGACGCGCCGAGAGACAGAAGACTCTGTGATACATATGTACATAAGTATCTAAAATAATTTATATGATTTGCTGTGAACTCAGGCAGATGAGTTCAATCGGATGATGATGATGATGTTTTCAAAAAGAAATTCTGTAGATTATTTTCAACAAAAACAATGAAATAAATTTTCGTCTATTGAATTATTAGCAGAAAAATAGCAATACAAGGGGTCTTGTGCATTTTTCATAAACAATATTTCTATATATATATATATTTATGTACATTCCATATATATATATACATATATATATATATATATATATGTATACATATATGTATATATATGTATAAATGTAATTTTCATGTAACAAAAGGATACAATGCGCAGAAGCAGTTACATACTTCCGGTTTCCTTATAGAGGCCATCTATGGCATATATATATATGATATATATGATATATACGTACATATATTTATCTGATATATATCTGATATCTATATATATATATTTTTTTTTTCCTTATAGATTTACCTGATATATATCTGATATATATCTGATATATATATATATATATATATTTTTTTTTTTCCTTATAAATGCCATCCATTCCATATATATGATATATGGTATATATATATGTATAAAATATATATATATATATGAAATATATATATATATATATGATACATATATATATATGATTACATGATATTTGATATATATGGATGGTATCTGCGATAACATATTTTAGATTACCTTATATGAGGAAACCGGTAGTATGTGACTGCTTTGTGCGAATCGTATCCTTTTGTTACATGACAATTTAAGAAAATGCAAAAATTTCGATTTCGTACAATGATCTGTAGATAAGAAACGTTCTGTACTAACAGAAAGGCGCCAGCCACGGAAATATTTAAAGTATTTTGATCACTTAAGATAGTGTATTATTGAAAGTTATTCAAATAACGATTAAAAATTATTAAAAAAAGAATATTGTAAAGAAATAAATAAATGAACTTTTCATTGTTTTTCAAAAACTTAAGAATACCTGATCCCAATTTTTTTCTCAGTAATAGCAAAACGTGGCCATCTCCTAATCCGATTTAGTCGCAGAGGTAGAAGAAGTAAGAGAAAGCAACTAAGATTCAGGAATTGGAAAAGATACGGTAACAACAAAAAAGGACATTCAAATTGCAAATCAATCTTTTTCTTAAATGCTGGAACAATATCTTGCGTAAGTTGCAAACTGTTTCCTATTACATTACGCTTTTAGGCAGATCAAGTGTAGAAAATGAAAGCGAACTTTTAACCTTCCATCTCAATTTTTGCAAATCGAACATTGAAGGACAGATAGACAGACTATTGTAACTAAGCTCCCAATTTTCAACTGATAAAAGTGTCTATAAGCTTTATGAGATCTGCGCTGCACGTTTCTAGATTCTACCACGGACACGACGGATACCAAAGGATTTGCATTATATAATTAAAATGTCTCAATAATCTGTAAAAGTATACTTTAATAGTGCTTGATGAAAATTCAATGTTGATATTGTTTTCTCTTTTTATACCCATTACTGTAAGATGGCGGCATATCCATTTCGTTTTTTTCCAATAACGTATGTAACAACCAAAAGGGAGCTTCAAAGACTCTATAAAATATATTCCTGATCAGCATGAAATTCTAAGTTGATATACCCATGGCTGTCCGTCTGTCCGTGCGTGTGTCTGTGTGGTGTGTGTTGTTGGCACTCTCCTGGTCACAAAAACGAAGATATCGACTTCAAATTGGGTAGAAATATTGGAAGTTTCTGCACGCAGATTGGTATTGAAAATGGACTAAATCGATGGAAGCGAAAGCGCCCAGTGGATCGATTACTTTTTTCTTAATAATATCAGTGATATGGGTATCAAATAAAAGGACTTGGAGAGTAGAATGCGAAAAAGACAGTGGTGGGTATGCGAGATTCGGCCCCGGCCGAATACAGCTTTCTTACTTGTTTATTTTCATTTTAATTTGAAATTGCATTTATTTTCTTTTCAAAGAGTTTTGAATGAAGATCTTTCTACATTAAGAATACTGTGTATGTATGTTCAGATAATTAAATTAGACAGATACGCTTATTGTTGTGTATTCAATTTCGGCTTCCAAAATGTTTTAAATTCTATTTCTGTCATTTCTCCGTTATCCAACATCCAAACGTTGCCATTTTTACTTATCTCCACAGCCTTTACAATCATCTCAGCACAAATTTCGGGCGTTTGACGTTTAACTTTAGCGAAAGCTACTGCCAACGGTTCAGCGTATTCGGTTAGAGTTTCTTTACCACGTACAGAATCCAATAGGGTTGTATCAGTAAATCCCGGGCATAAGGTAATTAAACTAACTCCAGTATATTTATAATACAAGGGATACTAACACGTATTGCATAAAAAATATCAACTGATGAAAAATTCAACTGCAGAGTCGAGAGTAGAGGAAATACAACTTACCGCCAAGCTGCATGTAAAAGCGGTGAGGCCGCACTTAGCGGCTGAGTAAATGGCGAACATGCCGTTTGGCTGTAATCCAACTACTGGCGATATATTAGCAATAACGCCACCACAACCTCCTTTCGACGCATCCATATATTCTAACGCCTTTAAAGTGCTATGAATGACATCCTTCTGCATTTAAAGCATAGATATCATCGTCTTTTATATAACTTTCTTACTTATTTAAATTTTGAAAATACTGCGCCTACAACAGAATTTTCAAGAGGTTTTCTGTGCATCATTTCATTTGATCCATTAATTTCATTTCATATATTCATTTTCAAATTTTATATTGTTGCTTTTCAAGAAATCCCGAAGAAACTAATCCAAGATCTGGGTAATTTAATTCCTATACTTGCCACATATACTGCAGCTCCATGCTGTTGAAATTAAAAAATTTCTTTTATATTTTAAATCTTTGTGCAAAAGTACAGGAAGCACAAGCCCCACTTATGCTAGATTCCTGTCAATGTCGTCGTAGCGATCGACCAGTCCATCGATCCATCAAATATATTTTGAGCCATACCAGCAATGTTTTCTTCACTACTCTTCAGCACTCTTTGGTCTCGCCCATACCTTGATTCGACAAGAACAGATCCAGGGCTCAGTTTATGGTTCAAAACGATACGATTACATTTTGGTAATCGATTGGGGCTTCTCGTTCGTTACATTTACAACGAAACGACTCTCATCAACGCAATTTTCGTTAACGAAGGCTCAGCAGCCCGGAATACAAAATCCGATTGCGAGAAGTGACCCCAGGTTTTTCCCGAATTTTTTTTGTTAACCTTCGCAAATAAAATAATCATCAAGGAAACGAACGACGAAATGAACGACATCAGATATCCCCAAGCCAATAATTCTATATGCAAATATTGGTTTATTTGTGCCGTCCAAAAATGAATTGGAAATTATTTTGCTCAATATATTTTCATGTACACTCTCTCATTCACTCTCCCTTCCTTGTCCGTTCATCTTTACCTGTGGTCCTCTTACCTAAAATTATCAGAGTAACCTTGCAATACTCAATAGAAAATAATTATATATGCAATTATCGGTATTTGAGTTTCTACCACTGAATACTTAACATTTCAATTTTTATTTTGCATTTTATAAAAAATATCGCGTCGTAGGTAAACAAGTAAAGTTGTATTCGTAGGTTTGTTTCTACTTGAAAATGCCACATGGGACGAACTGCCGCGTGAGAGGTGCGTGAAAATTGAAGGAATGCGACTTGCTCGGAATCACAATACGATTTCAAAATTTTTCAAAAAACCTGAAAACTGTGGATGCATTAGGCGCAGTGAAAGCGTCGCAACCGTAGGTCAGAGCAGTCGGCATACTCCACATTTAGTAACTAATAAAAATATGGAAAGTTGCAGGCAAATAAAAGTAGAATTAGACACAGCGAGTGCAGCATGCTTCCTAAGAATGATATAGGCCCAGCGCCAGTATGGATGTATGGCATCCTCAAATAACGTGCTACAAGCGCAACCATGCGGGTGGAGCGCTTATAGACTGCATTTGGAGCATAAGGAAAGTCAAAAACATATGCTATGCACGTAGCAAAATGAACGCGGAGGCATATGTTCACTTGTTAGAGAACAATTTAATAATAGCGTAATAGATTACGCTGTAGAACTATATAATGATAATTCTACGTTCCAACAAGGTAGAAGGCCTCCATCCAAGTCGCACGGTTTTCAACAGGTTTTTATCAATCACGTCACTGTTATTGGAGTGGCCAGCCATGAGTCCCGACCTCATCGCGATTGACAACCTCTGGGGTACACTTTCCGCCAAGATATTTTCCAAACCGAAGCAGTATACTACGATGGAATGAAAGAAAGCTGAAATGGATTCTATGCCAAACAGACTGCAATGCCCTCCAAATAATGCATTGCATTGTACATATAACTATTTGGAAGGAATGTGTCTCTATGCTGGCAAGAAATGGCGACTTTTATCAAATAGAAAGGAAAAATCTTACATGTTGTGGGCTTAAATGGCTGCCGATGAGTTGTGAGAAACCTTGAAAACCGAAAACATGATTGCAAAAGTCCATAAAAAGAAGACTTCTAAAGACATTTGAACTTATGTCTATCTCAACGACAAGTTTCCTTTACAATTTCTCCCAATATTAGTTTCTAAGGAAAAAAATTTAATAAATGAATTTCTATCAGCTCTAAGCTATCGCAGAATTACTTCTATCTATATATTGAATACAAGAATATGGCATATATTCTGCCATTATTCAAAAATGATCTTGTCTTTTCTTTGTAACCAAGTCATCCAACGACTTACAATTTACTTTGAAATATAATTTTTGACACTTGTCCCCGATAGCTTTCGTAACCTAATTACCTGCAACCGAATTAATCGAATTTGTTCTCTAAACCATTTGATTACATTCTTGATAGGTAGTGAAACTTAATAAAGTGAGACGAAACCATAAGTATCTTTTCGATAATCCTTAGCACTATCATGGAGCATCTGAATGGATGTATATATTCGCCACTTCAAATAAGCCAAAGGATCAAGTAGCTTTCTTTCCCGTTTTTCGCTGCCATTCCTAAACACCACTACAACTTAGCGATGAGAAAGCAAAGAGCTAAACTTTTTGGAAAGCACTATCACATGATGCCAATAATGCGCAAATTCGAACAATCGAGATGCTGAGACACTGGGCACGTGCAGTCATATCTCTAAAATAAATAGAGTCCACCGAAACCGAGAATGGATAACAAATAAAAAAAAAGCCTTCTAACTAAACCCATTTCATCGAAAAGGTCACCCTTACTGGATTCGTTCTGTTCGAACAACCGCGACTGGCCATCGCAGATATTACATTACATTTCTACAAAAGATTTTTTCTATTTTACTTAAAAACTGAAAGCATTTTTTTTTTGTAAACTGTTTTTACTTTATTTATGATCAAAATTTCAAAATACATATTTCCTTGCGTGTGGGTGTGTATGTGTTGAGTGTGTGAGTGTGATTGTGAGCGTGTGGGTATGTTTGTTTGTAATATTCTCTTTTCTTTTTTTTTTTTGTTGTTGTCACTACTTAGGGAAGGAGAGTGAGCTTTTTTCTTTTCGTAACATATATATAATAATTAATAATAAACAATAATATAATTTCATTAGGCGGGTAGAGACATGCTGTTTTTAAATCTAAGCATAAGTGTTGGTTGTTGATGATTAGAATATATGTATAGTACACAAAAAAAAAAAAAAACCAAGAGATCGTTGCAATTCTTCCTTACAGCCTCAAAATGAGAGAGAGCAGGAGAGGAGGAGTATTATCATTTTATAAAGGTAATAATAAAAATAGTTGTTTATAATTTGGCGCCATTATGTTACATCTTTTTATCCATTAAAATTATATATACGTAAGATTTAAGTAAAAAAATCAAGACCCGCCAAATATATCTAAATTCATAAAGATTTCTTATTTTTATTTATTTTTTTTTTTTCAATTTTCAACCTCATGGTATATAATAAACAATGCAAAACTTGCCTTTAGAAAATTATACAAATTGAGATATCTACATATATATAATATTATTGTGGCTTTAGATAGAGAAAAAAAAAAATAAAAAATATAAAAAGGAGTAACATTCACTAAATAGTTTGCGAGACTTAAGTGCCTTTAAGAAAATTATAAAATTGTAAGGGCGTACTAAAAAAAATAATCACTATTCGCATATTTATACGTTTGCAATATTGCTGTCGAACGTGCTTGTTCGTTTCGCAAATTCATAGAAATCGAAAATTAATTTTACCGAAAAACTACGACCCCACATCATTGTTTGGCATGCTCTTCTTGTATCAATTTTAAACAATTTGCCCGAAAATCTAACGTCTTTGCGACGAGTTACTTGAAAAATTATTAACTAAATCGTTTTGTTATTTTTAATATATGAAAAGCATAGTATGTATTAATTAATAAACTAATGCCTTATTTTCCTTCCTTTTCCTTTTTAGCCCACTCTCCTCTTCGTTTGTGTTTGTATATATGTATGTTTGTTTGTTTGTTTGTGTTACATGTATATACGACAAACATTCTGTTCGTGTTTCATTACATTGTTGTTTGTTCACGTCGTATTCATTCGTATAGATACGTTATTATAGATATTTCGTTACAATACAAATTTATTTTGACTTCGTTTTTTATTTTTTTTTTCTTTTTTTTTCTTTTTTTATTTGCAAATTACAAACATAATCGGTGTGTAGGTATATGTATACGTGTATCTATATATATATATATATGGATGTATTATGTAATAAATTTCAGCATGTATTAAGAATTTTGTTGTATGTTTTAAATGCTATACTTCTCTCAATTAAAAAACGAAGAAGAAAAATATATTCACTTCCACTTCATAGAAATTATTAAACAATTCTTTTAAATTTTTTTTTTGTTTTTTTCAAGAGTTTAAAGTTTTCTCCCCTCCCCTCAAACACTCTCGTTTCTTTTTTTAAATATGATGGTAATAATGACCATGGCAGAGGATCGAAATTGATTGCGTGTGCGGATGAGCGTGATGAATTTTCTCTCCTGTTAAAACGCCTTCATTCAATCGTTCATTCATTCACTCATTCACTCATTCACTCATTCATTCACTCACTCACTCACTCACTCACTCACTCACTCTTCCTCTCTCTCTCTCTCTCTCTCTCTTTCTTTCTCTATTTATACATTAACTGTTTCTTAAATACAATTTTCCCCTTTTTTCCCGTTCTTCTTTGTTTTTTTTTTTTTGCATTTTTATATTTTAATTAAAAAATAATTCTTGAAGGTTTTTTTAAAATTTTCATTTCATATTTCAATTAAACTCCATTTTCTTCTTCTTTTTATATATAAACTGCCTTGTTATCCTTTATGGAAAAGTTACTTATTATCATTTTTTTTCTTCTATTTTACGCGATATTCTTCTCTTTCTGCATCATATGTTTGCTTTAATATAAATCTAATAATTTCTGCTTCTTTTTAGCATCAATAAAATGTTTGCTTCATTTATAAAGTTTATTGCGGGTTATTACAGATAATTTTTGTCGTGAGGAAGGAGGAGATAGACGTTCTGTCAGTATTTTACCTCAGTGCTCTCTATGCTAAAAACCCACTTCAATCACATTCATTTACATTAGTTTTCTTTTCTTTTTTTTTTTCTTTTTTTATCTTTCTAAACGTATATATATGTAGTAGTTTAATATTCTTTAACATTTGATTTAACGGTACTTCTTGTTACATCGTAGATGGGTGTGGTGAGAAAAGGACGTCAGAGGTTGATTAAAAATACGTTTGATTAAAACACTAATTGTATTTTTTCATTAAACAGTTATTATGAAGTGTAGATTCTTTCTTTATCTCTCTCTCTCTTTTTTAGTGTATTAATGTTAATATTTTTAAAGTGGTCAAACAGTCCACTAATAAAGATTATTGACCTGCAAAAAGGCAAACAAAACGTTAAAAATGATATTCTCGGATGGTAAACAATGATTTAATTATTCACCAGCACCCACGGTAGCTATCATTTTAGTGTTATCTGACAAACCCGCTGATGAAGACTTTGAAATAGTTGGTGCACTGTTAGGGTTGGGAGCAACGGTAACGGAGTTTGTTGCATTCGACATGTTACCCAATAATTGAGGTGGTTGTTGTTGTTGTTGTTGTTGTTGTTGTTGTGGTTGTTGTTGTTGTTGTTGTTGCGTTTGATTTTTCATTATATTATTTGAATTATTATTTAAATTTGCGCCATTATTATGACTTCTGCTAACACCAGTGTTAGCATCACGATTGTTATTATTGTGATTGTTTCGATTGTTGCTGCGATTACGATATTGATTGCCACCACGATAACCACGATTGTAGCCACCATTGCCACCATAACCACCGCCCATGTTACGGTTATTATAGTAGTTACTGTGACCGCGATAACTACGTGCAGATAATACAATAAAACTTTATTTTAAACGTGAGGCTGGAAAAGATAATGAGCACTATTATATTATACTTACCCGCCGCGCCTTGTCGACGAGACGCCAAATGTTTCGCTATTTAATTTACGCTCTTGACGCCAATCGTGACCTTTGTTCTTGGTGCGATCTTGTGCAGCCTCACATGATATATTATCAAAAAAGGATTTGGTCTTATCGTAACCGACAGTTATTTCCTCTTCCTCGGGTTCATGTTCCCCGGCACCAGTCTCATTACCAGAATCATCTTTCTTGTCAGTTTCGCCATTTATCTGAAGGGAAAACAAAAATCTTTAATCTTCTTGTAAGAAATGATGGAAAAACACATTAAAAGTGTGACATGGTTAAAAATGGCGAATTATCTCTTACACAGATATTGATATATTTACTCTTTGCAATTCTTACGTTGTTTCGCACAAGAAATGCTTATGGAATCTATTTATTGAATGGCAAGGATATGTAAGTTCATTCAAGTCAATCGCCAAATTGGACAAAGCGGCGTAATCGTAAAGAGATATTAATTGACAGAAAGAATAACTTGCAAGCGGTTACATTCCCATACACTCTTAAGTAAAAAGAAATTTTTAATACCCTTTCCTACCAAAAAAATATTTGTTGAAAAACCATAATCGCTTTAAACCGTACGAATGCAATGGATATCGAAGGAATGAAATAAAAATTTGAAAAACTCTAAAGAAGCTGGTTTCTTGGCCGATTTCATGCTGTCTTGATGAACAAAAGAGGAGCTTTCCGTCGCAAAATCTTTTGTCCCAAAACAAAAGAAAACTTTAACGTGAAATTCGTAGTTGATTTAGCCATGTCTGTCCGTCTGTGTGTCTGGGTGGTGTGTGTTGTTGGGTCTCTCCTTGTCGCAAAAATGAAGATATCGATTTCAAAATTGGTAGAAATATTGGAAATTTCTGCACACAGGTTGGTAATGAAAATGGGCCAAATTAGTGGGAGCAGAAGCGCGCAGTGGAACGTAAATTCAATGCAAGCCAGTTTTTTTTAACAAAACTTTTTGGATTTTTGCCGGTTACTCGGAAGTTATTAATGTTAGAAGGCTGAAATTTTCCATATTTATGTTGCGAAACACGTTACTCTTTAAGTCCAAAAATAGAACCAATCGGCCATGCCCGCACAATGTCACAAGTAATTAAATTTTATTTTTTTCATTTTTTTGAGGTCTTATGCTTATTTACCATAAGGCAAACAAACAAGACAGAATGTTTGAAACTATTTTGTACACTCCTCAAATGAAGATATATAAACTGATTAAAATTGGGTTAAATTTAAAATGAATATGATGTGGGTTTCAAATAAAGGAACTTGCAGAGTAGAATGCGAAAGATATGGGGGTGGGTATGCGAGATTCGGTCCCCGCCGAATATAACTTTCTTACTTGTTTTTAATTCGCTTTCATTTTTCACCGGCACATTGTAAACCTATCGACAAAAAACTTATCTTATATAACGAAATTACCGAAAATTAAATGGACTATGGAAATATTATGAATATTGAACCAAAGTAAAACACATTCTTCTTTGGTATCCTTTTCTTTAAAAATAAATATAAAAAATGAAGTAAAGCTTGAGAAACTATGCAACTTAAGAAAGGGAGAACTGACAAAAGTAACAAAATGAAACATAAATCATACACAGACAAAATGAAAATAAAAGTAAAAGGATACCTGCTCAGAAGATTTGGGTTCATCGCCCACCTTAAGTTTTGAAAGCTGAGAGCGCAGTTCTTCAAACTTGTTGTTGGCTTGTTCAAAATCGAAATCTTGTTCAAATTTGATGGGATTTTTGTTGTTGCGCGGCAATATAATCTGTCTGAAACCCTGCAAAAAGAAAATATAAGGGAAAATAATACAAGAACTTTGAATAATTACCGTAGACAAAGGAGCACACACATTTTTGCACATCGACTTACCGATTTGGGAGCTAAGGAAATGCCGACATTCCACGATTGATAGCCGCGACTGCGAGTATTTCCCGTATTGTTGCCACGTCTGTTATTGTAATTGCGATTTGCACCGCTGCCGCTACCACTGCCTCCGCCAGCATGATTGTTATAGTCCATCATACGGATACTGTTATCACGGCGATCACGGCGATTATTTTGCTGTTGCGGTTGCGACTGTTGTTGCTGCTGCTGTTGATGATGATAATAATCTGTTTTGTTGTTCCGTTGATTGCCACCGCGTTGCTGTTGGTGATTTTGTCGCTTATGTTGTCCACCATCACGCGATTGGCCAGCATGCCCTCCGCCAGCAATATTATTTTGGTTCATGTGCTGCTGCTGTTGATAGTGTTGTTGTTGCTGTTGCTGATTAGTGTTAAGATGATGCTGCGGCTGCTGTTGCTGATTATGAAGCTGTTGCAGCGATTGCTGCTGATTTACTTGCACTGCCATATCAGCAGAAGGACTCTTTGTGGGCCGAAGACTAATGGGCGTCGTTGAACGTGATGCACCAGCCAACAGGTCTATGAAAAAAAGTCGTTGCAATTAGGCAAATGACATATTCAAAAATGTATTGTATGTATGTATGCGCTATGTATGTAAACACTATTATCATGAAAAGAAAATGCGAATAGAAAGCAATTAAATCCAATCAAAATTGAAAAACAGCAGCAAAATCAAAAACGTAAAACGCATCTAACCAACAAATAAGTTGTCTAATGTGTCTGCCAACTTGTCTAATTTGTCTGGCAATAATGAATATATATGCAATTAAAAGAAATTAATATTAAAATTAAAATTTCCTGTAGCTTAGGGACAAATCAAACATTAAATTAATTTTCCCTCATACAAAACTTAAAAAATACATATATTTCAATATATAATTTTAAAGCTAAGAACACAAAAATACTGAATGTCGAGGCACGTAAGTCACAAGAGACCAAGGATTTTTTTTTTACATTAATTGAAAACATAACTGATGATGATCCTTAAGCAAAGATAAAAAAACGAATAAACTATTGATAAAAAAGTTTGGTTTCGTCATCTAGCAACGGTTGCAGTCACGTCATATTTCATATTTAAATCAAAAGGTTGATGTTAAACAGAAAGTGAAAATTCTTAAATAACAATTTTAAGAGAATTTTGCAATAATATATACATATATATATATATATATGTGAATATGTAATTTTTAGATATAAATGCTTCCCATCTTTGCTTATTTCCAAATTTAATATTTATTAAATTTTTGAATTGTTCAAGTAAATGGGAAGCATGTACGCAATTTTTTTTCTACTTTGGTTTACCCGCACACCTTGGTCTTTGTGTTCATTTAGTGCCGTTGAATTCTTTAACAATTTCTTTGCTGTAGAAGATGATACAGTTGTGGTCGAAGTTATGCCACCTATGCCTATGCCACTAAGTAGACTAACACCTCCCGATCCACTAATACCAAGGCCAATGCCTAGAAGCCCAACATTGTTGCTGTTGTTGCTACTATTGTGGCTAATACCGTTGCCGGTACCCGTCAAACCGTTGCCCATAGTATCCACTGTTGTTAACAAGGATGAACTAAGAGTACTTCCAGCCTCCGTATTGCTACCAGTTGTGTGATATAACGATGAGTTAATAGCAGACGATGAAGCAATTGTGGACGCCAGTTGTTGTAATAAATTTGTTGATTTAGTGGTCTGCACTTGCTCCGATTTACACTGCGTTTGTTTTTGTTGCTGCTGTGGTTGTTCCTGCTGTTGCTGTTGTTGCTGCTGCTGTGAAGTTGTAATTAAAAGATCATGATGATGATTTAACTCACTTGGTTGTTTCGATTGCTGTTGTTGTTGTGTCTGCGACTGCGGTCCTTGCGATGCTTTTGACTGCTGTTGCTGAGTTGTTTGCGATTGATTACCCAACATGTATGGTCCTGGGGCACCAGCTCCTGGCGCAAGCGATGGCACAGCACCTGCGCTACTACTTATACTACCCAAGCCAGCCATATTGCCAAAGGATGCACCATATGCCCCCGCGGCACCTAAAGGCTGGGCTTGCGCAGCCGTAATGTTTGGCATAGAAAAGTGTGGCATTAAATGTTGGCCGTTTGGTAGTTGCACTTGCATTATTGCTGGATCATTCGGATGCGGTAGACTGTTATTAATAACTCGTATATCTTTAATGTCCGAACCACGAAATAAAATATAATCGTAGATTTGACTCTGAGGTGCAATTTGAAATTGTGTATCACGATCTTCAGTACCAAAAGAGCGCACTTCACATGGAAAAAAAAGAAACAAACAAATACGTTAATCAAACTTTTTAAATGTATAACTGAAACGTGCTTTTAAAAGGGTTTGATTTCAAAACTATACCGATAATTTATTTTAACCCATTCTAAAAAATCTTTCAACGTACTTCGCTCTTTGTTCTTATAAAATGAAATATTCTATGCATTCTACTTTATAGAACAATCTACTTGAATGCATTCGCTTAGTAAGCCAAGAAATGGTTCAACAAGCAAAAATACTCTACTCTCTATTGGGACAAGAGTAAAACAGATTCCAGAATACCATAATTCGAAATATTTGCCTTCTGTTGATGTTGGCTTAATTGCGAGCAAACTAATAAAAGTACTGTACATTAGAATTACCAAATTATCAACCTTTTATAGTTACATCAACAACAAAAAAGAACAGTTATGTGTGCAACTATTAATAACGGTCATCACAAAATTGCTTCCAAACAAGAAAAAGAAAGAAAATAAACTAAATAATACTCAAGTGAAATGGCTTAATGTGGTGTTAAACTAGAAAATGAAAGCAAAAAAGGTAGACTTCATGCATTATAAAGAAATGGAAAACTCAAATTGAAACATAAATGAAAGCAAACATACAAACACACCAGAATGGCAAACGAAACATATGTGGCTGCTGCCGCTGTTACTGCTGCTGCCAACATGACAACACAGAACAAAATAAGAGTAAAATAGGGAAAGTAGGCAAGAAAGGGATACGAATGACAATAACAAAATATGTATAAAGCAAAAACAAAAAAAATCACGAAGTGTTAGTGACGAAGAAGACGTATCACAGCGAAAAAGCAACCATTTTCTTATTTTGCATACATATCTTCCTGTACATAAATTTATAAAAGCAAAAAATTTAAGTACAGAAAAACCACAACAACAATTATTATAAAAGGGTACCGTTTAATAACGGCTATTCTTCTTAAAGTGAAAAAATAACATACATTACGTTACTCGTCTAAAATATATTACGTTATACGTATATATACATATATATATGTAATGCTTGCATATTGAAGAATATGGACACTTACCACTTGATAATGCGATAGTACATTCTTGGGGATCAACTGTATACAGACGACCTTCATATCGAATGTCAGCCTTAGAAATAAGGCTAATTTTTGAGCCTAACTCAGGCATACCGCCACTCATCTTCAGTTGTCTGAAATATTTTGCGCACTTGAAGAAATTTTTTGTCGCGTTTCCGTTAGCGCATAAATGTACCAATCTATTCAATGCAATCTTTTTGATACAAAAAATATATATATGTATGAATATATGTATGTATATGTTCTCTTTTTATAGCAACACACAAATTATTTAAGTTTGTCTTCTCTTTTTAATTAAATTTCACAATTCGTTTTTCCACTCCTTGACTTCTTTTAAAGAGGTCTTTGTTATACGATTTTGTGTTAAGACCCTAACACCGCCTTTCGTTAAATTTTTATGATGGCGACGTTGGGCTCACTTTTCTTTCTTTTTTCAGCGTTTTTTGTATAATGACAGACTTTTGTACTTTTTTTTTATATTGAGATTTTATAAAATTCTTCTACATGTTCACTATTATAAAATCTTCAATGAGTTTGTCGCTCCTACTGCGATATTTCCTTTGGGAAAAAATAATATTTTTCCTTTTTCGCTTTCTGTCTGATAAAATTATTACCCGTGCTACCTCGTTGAAAATGGATGAAACAGTGGTCTCAAAGTTGGCAGCAATGAAATGACTTTTTTCCTCAAATGTTTCATGCTAAATTTTAAAAGATTTTGTTATACATGATTAATGAAAGTTAAAAAGAGATAGCGTTATCTTCTATAAAGAGTTACCGCAATTCAATAAATTTTACCCTAATGTTAAAAAGAGATAAATACGCTTCGCAATACATTTCATTGGTTGGCAGCATTGATGGCGTTTATGTATTGTAAGTCTAATACACATAACAGAAGAAAACCCTAATTATGTAGATTTTTATAAAATGGCCGACATTTAAAAAGGTGGCGCAAAATTTTAAATGTAACAATGCAAATGTTTCATTCAATAATACATATTTTTAGCTCTTTGTCATATCACTATCAACAAAATTTCAGAAATTAATTATTTAAATAAGTATGACTAACAATGTATTAATTAAACAAACTAGAAACTTTTATGCTTAATAAAATTATAATCACTCCCTATCCAAGTTTTTTTTTAATAACAGCAGCTGTTTATGAAATTCTGCTCCAAAGTTATAAGGGATAGTAGCGTAGATAAAAATTTTTTAAATGACAAATTAGATGCCTTTTAACAAATTCACTCGATGCTTCACAGCTCAATTTTTATCAGATCTGTGTCCGAAGCAAAGAAAGTATGGCAAAGAAGTTTCGGAAGGGATAATTTTTAATGCATTGCAATATGACTGATAACGAGATTAAATCAAATTATATTATAAGTGGACAAAGACCGTCCGAAAAACACAGTGTTTGTTAAGAGGTTCAAAAATCCCTGAAGCATTTTTTCGCGACTCTATTAAGAATGTAATTTTGCTATCACAAAAATAATAAAAGCAAATTTATATAAAGATGTTCAAAGACATTTCTTGAAGAACCTGAATTGCGTGTTGACATATACTACTGTTTCGGATAGGAATTATTTTGTAAGCGATGGGAACATAGAACATAGATTTATTTTCATATTAAAGAAATGAGTTTTATTTAAATAAACTTCCGACAGTATGCGATCAGATCAATGCGTACATATTTAAAATTGAAAATTCTGATAATTTAATCAGTTGATATAGTCGTCAATGATGCCGCTGTTATCGATGTGGTTATAGAGGAAATAGTGTCTTGAGAACCGTTATACTGCAGCTTGAAAGCTTGTAGGGCATCCAAGTGATAAATTTCTTGTGCGCCTATTTCTTTTTGCTTGGCTAGCATATAGATGTTGTGTTTACCGCTATTACACAAGAGCGTTGGCATGTAGAAAGGTAAATGTATTTTTTTCAACTCATGAACGGCGTCATTCGTATCAGCGTCAATACATTTATGTGACGCATATTTCATTTCTTTGCTATACGAACGATGTACACGCATAATTTGTACCGATTGGAAGTGGGCCACGTACAAAAATGGTGCCCGGTATAGAAAGCCTGTAGGAGTATAACCCCAATTAATATCATATGGCCGTGAGCGGCAACCGTATTCATCCACAAATGCGCCGCATTCCATGAAACACAACAAGAATTCTTGTTTTGAGATACGCAAGGCTACGACCGGCTGACAAGTATTGCTTTGCGATAAAGATTGATCAGCTATGTCTACGAATTCTTCAGCCCCATACGTGCTAAGATCGATTTCAAAGAACTTATCGGAACTAACAATGGCTGTATGGCGGGTGAAAAGTATGGAAGACACAGAAGTGGCAGTGTCGAGAGCTTGCACGGGTTTAAATTTTTGTTGTTTCACATCGTATTTTAAAATGACAATGCGCGACGACGTTGCTGCTATAGCCACTGTGTCGAGTGGTTGTTCGGTCTCCTCAGAAACTTGAACTAATTGCCATTTTTCGGCTGTACCACGATTGTCGAAAGACAAATCCAATATTGATGCTTCCAGAGCAGGCTTTAAACAGGCGCTGGCCTGGCTACGCGACTGCAAGTGACGTAAATCGCATTGATATAAACTTTCACCATGAGAGCTCACTAGTATAGCTTTGGCTAGAGGTTCCGATATTGCTATACAACTGACCGCATCAATACCGGCAATGTGCACCAAATGCTGTTGTTTCACATGATATGCATATAAACCTGTGTTGCAGCCCAAGAGTAGTATTCGATTTTCTTCCATTTCATAAGCACATGCCACCTCCAGCGATGTACCCTGTTCATTCTTAATGGGAATGGTAAAAATCAATGAGCCATTATAACTGTTTTGCAAGGCTGCCGCATTGGCTCCGTCCAAACTATCCAATTTCGCTTCATAAGAATATTTACCTAGAGAATCAGTATCCAAATCTGTTCGCGTAGGGGCCGAAGGTTCTAATGCCATCGTTTCTATACAATCAGACTTGATTGCATTGTCGTTTAATGTATTTTCAATGCTATCACAAGGTACTTTAACATCATCCCGGCATCTGCGGTGGACTACCCGTTTGCACACTTTGCATTCCCAAAATGCTGATGCAGCTAACAGAGCGTTGTGGCAAGCGGCACATTGGCTGGCGTCTATATTGGACTCTTGTAGAGCTAACTCAAAACGATGATGTAACTGTACATATTTTGCACTCGAGCTGCTAGAAATTTGATGTACTTTCTCCTTCAGCTTTTTCACATCCCGATTGTCCGACTGTTCTTGTTGAACTTTTCCCGTCTTAATTGGCGATTTCGTTGTACTTCCCTTTACGGAACTATTAATTTCCAATCCTTCCCCCTTGTCTACAGACTGTTCATGGTTCTCTACGTTCTTTAAGGGTGACCTCAACCAATGTTTATTCGGTTTAGACTTATCAAGCTGTTCTTTCAACGATTTATTAATCAATTTTTCTCGCTTCAATTCCTCCTGCAAAGTGCGATAAACCATAGAATTTTCTATAACATTTGGACATAAGTTTTCTTTTCTGCTGCTGGCCGAACATGAAGAGGAGCGGTTTGCATGAATATTGCTACCAAATAATTTATCAGCGAACGTTTTCTTCTTTCTTTGCGACAAATCTTCGACCTTAAGTTGCAAATAATCTATAAGCTTCTTATGCTGAGCTAAGGTAGTCTCACACTTAATCTCCCGTTGTAAATAAAAGTTCTCTTTTTCCGTTAAAATGCCTCGTACATGCTCTAGCTCATTTTGTAAATCTAGAATTTGAGTCGACGCGTCTTTAAGATCCATATTAAGTTGATTTGCCGCCTCCTTGGCGTGAAACACCTCAGTGATTACGCGAGTTTTCTCTTCTTTTAAAAGTTCTATTTCATGCGTATATAATTCTATTTCACGCGTATAATTTTCGATGCGAGTCAACAAATTTTGCTTTTCACTCTGAAGTATTTCAACACGCTCCTGGGTGTGGAATAGTTCTGCGGTCTCCAACATAAGTCGTTGTTTCATGGCCTCTATTTCTTTTTGTAAATGTTCAATATTTTGATGCTGTTCCTCTAATCTAGTGTTCAAATTTTGTGCATTCAATTCGGCCGCTTGCCTTTGCTCCCTCTCATCAAATAACTGCTTTTTGAGTTCAGCTTCAATTTCTAATCTTTCACGTTTTTCACTTAAAAGCTGCTCAATTTTCTGTTGTTTTGTTTTATTAGACGCCTGCTCCTTTTCCAAAATAGCTTCCATTTCAGTCAATTGACTGTCGGTTATCATGCAAGCATATTTCAAACGTCCATAATTCTTTACATTGTCTTGCAATTGTATCTGTAAAGATGAATTTTGGTTCTCGATGACTAAGAATCGATCTTTTTCATCATTAATTTTTCCGATCAAACGTTTGTTTTCCATTTCGAGTTCCTTGCATTTCTCTCGCAATGGCTGCAACTTATATCGATGCTCGGCCAGATTTTCTTCCAACTTTTTAATATTCGAAATATGTTCAATAACCTATAAGAAAGAAAAAAAAAGCGATAAAGCAAAAATAACTTAATAGTATGCCTGTATATAGATTGACTGACCTCCATTTTGCATTTCATACGTTCTTGTTCGCATTTTTCCCTCATTTCGTGTCCTCGTTTTACATCATTTTTTAACGCAGAAATCTCTTGTTTCAACTCTTCAATGCGTTGTTCTCGCTCAACTTTGGCCTCTTCGTTCACTTTGCATAAGCGAAGTGCGTCTTCCCGATCATGCTGGGCTTTTTTAATGCGCCCCTCCATGAGTTGTATGCGTCGCTCCAATGCGCTCTTCTCATTGGTGACTTCTTCAACTTGTTTTTCCATTTTCCATAAGGATAAATTCGCTGAGCGGGCCGCCTGCCTTTCAACAATCATCTGTTCTCGAACAGTAGCCAGTTGATCTTCAAGCTTTTCATTCTGTTTTTCGAGCAAATCGCCAGCATTTGTGGTACTCTTCTTTTGACGGGGTGCAGCTAAAGGTTTCATCGGCGAGGTACACTGTTCGTTATATCCTTCAAGCATTTCTTGCAGTTTCTCCACAGTCTCTTGTAGCTTATCTGCCCGCATTCTTTGGACGTTTTCGTTCTCCTTTGCCGCTTCCAAATCGGCTTTTAATTGGTCCTCAGTCTTCGATATATCTGTTAATGATCCTGGAGCCGTTTCAAAAGGAGTCGCCAAAGCGCTTTCGGTTAAGTTTTTACTGCATTCAGCCACCTTGAAATTTGCAAAAGAGAATTAATGCAAAATCTTACGTCAAGTTAATAATATTGCATTGCTTGTTAAGCTTTCCCAAGCAATGGCTTTGCTCATATAATAAGAGTTACTATGTTCTCCACTTCTTGTGCGAACAAGTCGTATGCAATGCAAAAGGCGCTTACCTGTAAATCTCTTTGTAAACGTTGCATTTCTTGTTCCAAATTTTCAACAGTTTTGTGCAATTCATTGTTGGCTTCAATTTCGCGGTTCAATCTTTGCAATATATCGTCAGTAGATTTTGCAGTCATTAGCTTGGCCTCTTCCGAGGTACGCCTTATGTTTAGATTATCATCCAATTGGGTGCGCACATCTCTGAGTTCCATGGACAGGCGTGACTTACTATTCCTCGCAAAGCGTAATTTGTTCCGCATTTCCAGCAATTTCTGCTCATAAGTTTCAATTAAATGGGTTTTGTGTTCCTCGAATTCTTCGCGATCCTTTTGTGCTTGCTCCTTGTGTTGCCTAAGCAATTCTTTGTAATTATCCATTTTCTCTTGTAAATGCAGACACTCTTCCGCTTTAGCACTTAGTTCGACATCTCGCTCATTCAGCTTGCCCAAAATAGCACTTATCTCGGCCTTCTTCTCTGCAATCTTTCTCTCATAGCGCCTATCGTTTTTATTTAAGGCATCTTCATATTTCTGACGAGCCGAACGTAGAATTTCAGTAACAGAAGCGTCTTTTTTCTCTCCCACCTCTTTCTCAACTCTCAACGAGCTTCTCAGTGTTTTAATTTCTGTGTGACAATTGGCCAGCTCTACATTCTTCTGTTTGATAATATCTTTCATATTATTCATTTCATCTTTGGCATCTTGCAAAATTCTCGATTGCGTACCGCTTTGTTTGATTGTTAGCTCAGCTCTTAACAATTCTTGTTTCAATTTGGAAATATCGTCAATGCGTTCCTTGTGTTTTTGTTGCAAATCTTTTAATTTGTTATCTAACCTAATGTAGCGTGCATCCTCTATAGCACCCTGCTCGATTTTTTGCCACTCCATATGCACAAAACTATAACCTACAAACGGTAAATCTTTGCCACAAAAGTCATTTGACATCATCGTCGTGGTTAAGGACTTTTTACTGTTTTTACTAATAGCTGCACAAGCTCGAGTCTTATTACGTGCATTATCCTCGAAGTTGGATGTGTCGTCTTCACTTTTCAATGATGGTATTATAGGTGGGACCAGAGAACGCAATTTATCCCATTCAATGTTATTAAAAAATGCATGTTTACGCAAGTTTTCATAACTCAAACGGTTGGACGGACTTGTGACCAAAGACTCTATAAGATTTTTAAAATGTTCTGTTAACTTCAATTCACTAGGAAAGGCGACGAGTTTTTTCAATTGACTCCCCTCACAGTAGCTAAGTATTTTTGAATAGGTTTGATGAATGTCATCGTCATGGAATGGTGTAATCTCGCAGATCAATTCATAGCCGATAATACCCATTGACCAATAATCGCAACTAACCTAAAATAACTACTTGACAAATTTTTATTATAATGGCAGAGTAAACATTTTAACTTACGTCATGCATATTTTTGTATCTCGACAACTGTAGTAGCTCGGGAGCTATATAGTCGGGTGTCCCAACCGGTGATAAACTGAAAACATGACCGTCACGATTCAAAGTAGCTGCATTACCAAAATCTGCCAATTTTATGTGACCAAGTCGATCGATTAGAATATTTTCGGGTTTAATGTCACGGTGCACATAGCCCATCTCATGTAAAGCATGTATGGCCACAGTCATCTCGGCCAAGTAGAAGCGTGTGAAGTCTTCGTCAAAAGAACCATGACGAGACATTAAACTGAACAAATCACCACCTGGCAAGTATTCCATAACCAGATACAAATAATCCTTGTCCTGAGCAATTAGAATATACAATTAATTATAAATTAAAACTCCTTCAGTTTACATTTTTTATTTTTACTTGAAAAGCATATTGAAGATTTGTTATCCACTCGGAACAACGCCGTGACATAATATCACGCTCTTCCTTCACCTGTGCAGCAGTTACTATAGTCTTTTTGATCTTCTTCATAGCATATATATCTCCTGTCTGGTGTTCTACTACTAAATGCACATTTCCAAAAGATCCTTTGCCGATTAAATTACGCACATTAAAATCGTGCACATTTACACGTAAACGGCGCGCCTCTTCTATTATATTCCGATCTGCAAATAATAAATTGTTTGAGATTTAAAAAAAAAACATCCATGGATCCATATATAAAAGGAACTTACATTTGTTGACAAACTCTGATATATTCTTGTCACGACTGCGCAAAGCTTCCTTATCGCATTCATTGTACAACACGCAGAAGGCGTCTAATAAACTTTCGCGTGTCATGTTATCGGAAAAGGCAACGCTAACCCCATAACTACGACCACTCCCTTAGTACATACACCGCATTTTAAAAGTTTAAATAATAATATTATATATAATTATCTTACCCAATAAGACATTATTTAAACGAGTCGCTCGGACGCTTATAGCATCAATTGATTGCGCCATCTTGCTTATTGTATTCTAGTTTTGAAAAGAAAATTAATATCAAAATGAAAAATTAATTTTCTAGCCTTACAGAAAACACAAGGCATCGTTGATAAAATTTCAAAAATTTTCAAATTTACGAGCAAAGTATTAAATTTTAATATGATTAATTTCAACGATACTGACATTTACTAATTTTTCCGTAAAATATTGCTTGTAGTTGCTTACATATTTTTGGTTTAGCTTGGCTCTTATATGCCCGTGTTTACCAATTTTGTAAACACAGTTTTATTCGTAGGGAAATCTTTTAAGATGTAGGGAAATTTTTTAATATGTGTGAGGGAAATTTCTATCTTCCACTCAATTATTATCTAGTTTTTCTCAGTATTTTTATCTATCCAGGCAAGATTTATTTATCTATTTTTTTGTATATTTTTCGTTCGTTACTCAAAGAAAAGACCGTATTCTTCTTCTTGCTTCCTATTAAATTTCCTGTAAACTAATTGGCTCCTACAAGCTGTGGCCTTTTGGTGGAAGGGAAAATTTGTTAATAAGCAGAATTTGAAAATTGTGATATAGAATTTTGTATATAACAAACATGACATCGAACAACGATGTGACGCAGGACGCAACTCCAGAAAGTGATTTTAGCATAGAGGGCTTTGAAAATTATACAGCGGCAGAAGCTTTTATTCAAGGTCTAGCTGGTTTAGTAAATCAAAGTGACGTGGAAAGTATGATACGAGCACAAAAACAAATGTATGAAACAATCAAGCCATTAGTTGTTAAATGCTGCTTTTTTAATCTTTTTATATTTGCATTTATGTAGGCTACAACGGTTTGAGAAAACCAATGAAATGCTCCTAAATTGCAACGCACTGTCGCAGAGCCGTTTAAAACTTGCCAACGATGACTTTAAAAGACATTGTAAAGTGTTGGGCGAGATGAAAAAGGATCTCGATTATATATTTCGTAAAATTCGCATAATAAAACAAAAGTTAAGTCATCAATACCGAACGGCGTATGCAGATGCTCAACCACAGAGAAACAGTTTAGCTGAAGAAGCGGAAGACGAAACCGAAGTAAAAAAATCTGCTCTGCAAGCGTGCAAAGCAGCGGAAGACTTGTCAAAATCTTGCACTGCAAATCAAGACAAACCTTCTACATTCACTACAGTCGAATATGTTCAAATGGAAGAAGCCATTGATAATGGCAAACCTATAGAAAATGATTTGATTAAAAAAGTTTGTTCCATAGAAATTACTAATCCCAATGATTCATCGGATTGTACGTCGGAAGATACTGGTTAAGAAATTAAAAAAAACAAATTTTGCGATAATTATAATATTATTTGATATTTATATTGCTTGGGTACTTTAGAGATTAATAAACGTCCGTCATAGCTTAGGGAAGCAAAAATCCAAGGATCTACATTACTCCATTCAACACAATACACTGAATCCTCATGTTGTTCAAAAGTATGCAACAATCCATCGTCCAGATATTTACGCTGCATATTTTCCAGAGATGTAATAGCGTTTGGATTAATATTTTCTGCAGCCTCTGAGCTTACCGAGCCAGCGCACGTTAGCAGAACTTTGCAATCGCTGGAACTACTTAAAATCAATTGATCGTGAAAGGTATTGAAACGTACGCACCACACCCAATGGGCGTGGTCATTTCGTGCAAAAACCGCTTCTTTTGGCATACGACAATCCCATAGTTTAAGAAAGCCATCATCTCCTCCGGTAACGAAATGACACTGTTTATTCAGATTGCAATCAATATCACGCACTAACTGACCATGGGAATCTTCTATGGACCAAGCACAATGATTACTATCCCTTATATCGTACGCTTTTATAAACGTATCATGCAGTGCGACAAATTGTTGACCCTGATGATGATGTGACCATTTTCCACCAGTAAATGGATGATTCAGATGCTTTGATGAGCTACTTGTTGATGCGATTTCCGCTGCCTGGCGCGTTTTACTCTCCGCCCTATCATATAAAATCACTTTATTATCAATCACACAAGCTAGGCTTTGCTTCTGTGTTGGATGAAACTCCACCGTTTTCACTTTTTCACCGTAAATCTCAGTGTCTAGTACCTCTTCTTGCTGCCAACTCAACTCGGTTTTAACTTTGCCTATTATATCAGCATTTTCACCATATTTCAGGAGAGCGGCCTTACTTTTAATACCATTACTGGTTTGCTCATTGAAACAAGTTGCGATCTCATATAAATCATGGGGATTTGCATTTAACTTCCACACCTCTCCAAAAGAGTGTTTAAAAATTGTCGAATTTATTTGAGATTTTTCTTCACTATACTCAACCAAATGTATTTGATTCGTAGGTTTTAAGGAGTTGGTAGCAATAAAGAAACGCACTTCATTAGTTTCAGCGTATTGAGGGGACAGTGCTCGAGCCTGCGATAAAAATAACAAATAAAAAATTCTATTGCTTGGAGAAATGTGCTGCTTACTTGCAATTCTAAACCATAAATTAAGCCATTTATTTCGTCCATAATTTCTAGAAATATGAAATTGCATCGTCCAATCTACATTGCCTTTTAACATTAATTTTTAATCAATATCGTACAACATTGTACAACGAATGATATACTTCTTTGCTAATTTTAATAGAGATAAATAGCAACATCTTCTATTTCACTTAAACTATTAGATGCCACTAAAGCTCATTACTAAAACATAATAAAGAAAGAGACACAAAAAGAAAATTAAAGTATTGAAGACATTGTGTATATACCTAGATATTCTATACTCTGAAAATTTGTTGCAATAAATAAACGAATATCTCACAGAGACTGCTTTTGTTATTATTGTTATTATTCGCTTTTATTTTTTATTAATATCGTTGTAGAAAACATCGAATTGCGTTGCTCAAGATTATCTTGGGATGCGCGTTATGTAAACATAACATAAAAATAAGTGAGATCGCAAAAATCAAAATCATCTTAATCTATTAAAAGCCTACATACCGGTGAATAACGAGATTAATATGCCATCTGTCCCAACCATAGTTTAGAGCAAATGCCTTTTCCATCGTATAAGTTTGAGTATGTCTTGCAATTAAAGTCCACTACGTTTGATCATGATGGAATAAAACGTAATATGATCAAAGCGCTCTTTAACGGAAGTCATTTAGCTCTTCTGTCTGCAATTTGTTAGTAATATTATCCCAAATGAATGACGGCTCATTAAAGTCACATCGATTCCTAAGCAAGCCAAAGATTTACGCGATTTGATGTTAATATGTATTTGGAAAGAAATATTGACAAATTCTCTGTAAGCTCTCAACGTCAACAAAAAGTACTATATCTATTATAATAACTAGCGTGATATAGATGGCACATATGATCAAATAGAATATGCAGATTCAAATTCACTGATTAATCATATTCATCTTTTGTTGACTAACATAATCTGGTATACTATAAAACATCATAAAAATTTTGTTATATTCATTGACAAAAAACACTTTACATCTTGATGGTAATCATGTAAGCAGGCGGTTATCGCTTGTTTTTTTTTTAAGAGACAATTGATTACCGCCAAGAAGGTAATCAGGTACCACCGTTGCCAGCTTTCCAATATTTACCCTCAAATTTCCCATTGCAATGCATTAATAACTGAAAAAAAATGTAAAAAATGAGCCAAATTGACGTTTGTTTGTTGTGTATAAAGGAACTACATATGGTAAACAATAATAACTATGCAAAATGAAATTAATAGAAAATTACAGATTTATTAACATTGCTTAATCTAGCTCCATATTTAAAATAAAAATTGTACTTACTTTTGGTAAATTTTCTTCCCATTTCACAAATTTAATTTCGGACGCACTTTACATTTTTTTCAAATTTTTTTTAGCAGTAATAATTCATTCCCTAACAGCTGTTAATATATTTTTTTGCAGCTGTTGTTTTAAAAACGCAACTCGGAAAGAGAGATTTGTGTTAAGTTTGCTTTGTTTATACTCAATACTAAAGCAAATTTGTTCTCAGCGGTAGCAACTTTATTGTCGTCACATTTGGGGTAGCCGATGAAGTGCAATTTGGCGACAATCGCCAATAAACTTGCAACACGATTAAATTCTCTTGGCGATTGTTGCCTGCTTACATGATTACCGCATTACATGAAACACAAAAAAGATTCTCATCATCAATACGGTTTCGTCCTTCATACTTATCAACGCTAAAAATTAGAGAAAAAAAAATTAATAGAATTTAATGATTCCATCGGTAACACAGCGATCCAGTTTCTTTCCATATTCGTCTTCTGCATAATTGAATTTTGTAGAGGAAGCAGTCATATTGAATTTGAGAACTCTTTCTAATTAGTTAATACAGATTTTTCCGGACAGGTTTATTACAGAAATTTTTGAAAGTAGTGACAATTAAAACGTTTTCTATGAAGTGAATGCTTTCACATTTCTCATAATGACGGCGTTTTATCAAAAAAAAAAAAAAAAAAAAACCGCTTTAATTCTAATTGACGTAATGTTATAAAAGATTCCATTAGTAATTGTTAATAATGCTTCTTGTCTTGATTTTTTTTGTTTTGTTTGTTTGCGGTTTGCCATTTAACAGCATTCATTAATAGGATTCAATACATTGTGTTGCCATACTTTTATTCGATATCCGAGCTTTTATATCTTTCAGTTCAGTTTCATAGTCCATTTCCTGCAAATCGTCTTGAAATTCTCTTAGAATATTTTGTACGGGTTTATGTCCTTCTTCCGATATGGAGATTTTTTTATCATTCGCTGTTTCAAAACCTGCAGAAACAAGCCAACTTACCGGATTATTGACCTTGCCCACCTCATCTTGATGCATTTTATTTTTCACTTCTTCCAATTCGTTTTCAATAAAAATTTCATTCGCGCCAACTGCGTTTTTACCTTCTCTTAACTCCGGCCGTTCTCCGCTAGCTTTTTGAAGTCCTAATACAGCATTACCAAACAGCACCAAGTTCTCATTGTTTCTTTGGTTACCTTAAAGTCAATCAAAAAAATAAGCATAAAAAGAATATGAGCAATATCAAAGCCATACCTCTGCTTATTTACTGGGATTTCTTTTGTGCTTCTGGAGAGAAATAAGCCATTGTCATCTTCATCCCAATGATAGTTTTCACTTATCCCAGTTCTACACTGATTAGATGACACTGAAGCTAAAAAATGGAAATATAATATAAAAATTTCTAGATTATAGAAATAACTTACCTTCATTATCTTCATTTACGTTGTGTGTGTCCTCTTTCTCGATATCGTTTTTGTCATCAAAAGCGGCCTTGAATTTTTCTTCCAAATTTGATTTCACCTTTTCTTTCCGGCTATAGCAACGTTTCGGTTTCTCCAGTAATATAAATAAAGGGCTCCGTTCCAAATTTTTCTCAGGACTGTTAAAAGGCGTTGTACAAAAGTCCCCAAATATTATTTCTACAATTGTCTTCCTCCTGGTGCGTCTATGTTGATTCCTTCTTTCGTCATTTGTTCCACTTTATTGCAACATTCGATTAAATCTTCATCAGTGATATGTAATTCATTTTCAGAATGTGATAGTAATTCGATGTTATTTTCCTAATTTTTATCCATACAACTGTTACGTTACTTAATTTGAAATAAGTAAAACAGTGAAATTGAATATTATGGCTTTTGTATAGAAGGTTTTTCTGTTATGTATATAAATTTCTAGTTATCGTATTGAAATAGCGATATCAAAAATATATATAATATTGTTGAAGTCTCTTGGTTCCAACTATTTGCTTTTAAGAAATCTTTCTTGAATATTTTATCAAGGCGTTACTAAATTTGTGTGAAGAAATTTATTTTCTAATTTTCTTAATAAGATTTCCTAAGCAACGAATTGAAAAAAGTTATTTTCCGTATTGACTTTGAGATCATCAGATCACATTAATAAAAAAAATGTATATATATATATAAATACAACAATTTTTTGTGCTTTGCGGATGAGTAGCAGCAATATTGAAATTTTCACATTTAACTTAGCAGTCTTCGACATCTTGTGTATTACTTCAAAGAATCCCATGCGCTTAGGAGAAAAAAAATATCATGCCGTCTTATGTATGTTTCCCTGAGTTACAAAAGAAATTATAAATATAGTAAATTTGTATATTTTGGTGGCGTCTAAATCGGGTCGTTCCCATTACTCACTACTAGCATAATGTTAACAGATTTGCTTTAGGCATTTGTACAGAAATTCATTTATCGCTATAGCTGTCTAGCTGTCGAGCATTAAGTTACAAACGGAATCTTCTATTCCTTTCTCTTTTTAAAGCGCGTAGCCGCAAGAAAATCCGTCAGTAAATGTTGAAGATAAAGCTTTGTGTCCTACTAAAATGTTTTTTTAATGAACCTGGCTTGATGGAAAGAATAAACGCTATTTTCTTTACTGAAAGAATGCTTGTTTGCAGCTTACTATACCTATGCCAACTTTCTTAAGATTAGTTTTTACATCGGAAATAAATTATCTCTCCTCTCCGCTATCATCATTTTGAAATGTTTCGATGTAAAATCCTTCAGAGAAACCGTTGACATATGCACAAATATATTGCCATCAGTAAAATGCGATAGTCTAACATTTATTAGAATGGGTTTAATTTTTTAATGCATTTAACACAGTTTTAACAATTTCAACTTGTAGTTTATTGCGATTGTCCTTGCTTATAACAAATAACCTCGTTTTAGGATTGGTCTCCAATTTTTGCACCAAAAGCAAACTATGATGCATTTTTTGTGGTATTGTAGCTAATATTATACATTTCTCTATGCAAAAATTTACAGCCGTTTCAAATTTCTTACTTATTAGCTCCATTTTACCGATTTCGTCGATAACTAACAATTGCCGACTGTGGTTGTCTGAGCTTAATACAGGTAAAGCGAGGTCTTCAAATTCCTGAATGTAAACAGAGTATTTACCAATACGGGGTCTTTTAAGGTTATCCGAAGGATTTGACCTGAAATGGAGGATATTCTCAACCAATAACAGTACAAGATTTCGTCGAAAATGCTGAGTACCTTGCTAAAATTCCCCTCTTTCCCTGAAGAGTAATAACGTCGAAGCCAACGCGCTTTCCTCTTGGATCACGCACTTCTTCCGTAAAGAAACCATCACATGCTATTTTATGTGTATTTAATAAATCTTCGCATATTTTACGCACCAATGTTGTTTTTCCAATTCCAGGAGGACCAGTCAAAAGTATATAATGAAATTTCGGATTCATTTTTTTATCATTTAAAATTACAATTTTTTATATTTATTTTTTAACAATGTTATTTTGTATTTTTTTTTTTTTTTGGGCTTTTTTCGAATTTTGTTTAAGATATTTTTTGAAATTTTTCACTGTATTTCAAATTTTTGGCAAGTTCTTTGCGCACTTGCAAAAATTTCTTTCTTTTATTTCATAGAAAATCGTTATTTGGTTTTTCCCTTTAATATTTCATTTGTCTGTAATAAACAAAAAAAAGGGGGTTATTTATTATACAACAACAAGGAGCGGAGAAAAAAAGAAACTAGACGAAGCAGAGGAAGATTTTTTAATATTTTTAATATTTTTTAATAATAATTGCAATGTTTGCGTTTGGCTTGACTTGACGGCGTTTGCTTAAAGCGTTCAAAAGCTACTAGTACCAACAACCCATTACAGAGATATATTTCTAAAGCCACCTGTCTTTCCAAAATGATCATTAGGAACGCAATGAGTGTTCTCGACACGAAAATTTGTTCAGTTTTCGGAATTTTCATATTTCCACAATCAAAATGGAAAAATGCCACTTATTTAGTCTGTTTTTTACGATGACGTTTGAGGTGTCCATACTGTCGATTAAGAAGTTCGGCCCTCAAACTAATATTTACTGATAAAGTAGATCAAAAACCCCTTAAACGTTTTCTTTCTTCGATGTTGTCTTATGCAGGGAGAAATGTCAAATGTTAGCGAATTTGACATTTCGAACAAAACAAAGAGAAAGAAACGTAACTGTTAAATAACATTACGAACGTGCTGCTTTCTGTTAAATAACAACACAAAGTGATGTCAAGTTTCACTTTAATGCATAAGAAATCTACAGAAACAATGAACTGTGAATAGAATCAATCAACAAAAAATAAACCAAATGGATGTTGGGGAACATTTCGAAATGAATTAAGTTTACCATACGGAATAAGGAACGTGTTTCCTTTTTTTATCGTTCCAAAAGTAAATAGAAGAAGCAATAGAAAGAATTTGAATAACTTAGCAAAATATAATTGCGAAATTTGTGTCTCTTGTGTTCTAATATTGAAAAGTGTTTTGAAAGTGAAAAAAAAACGAAAAATAATATTGCATTCCCGTAAACTAGACGTAACATTCGGCTGCATCCAGACGAAATAAATGGGTATAAAAGATTTATGGAGCGTGTTAACACCATACGCTGAGCGTAAACCTATATCAGAGTTACGCGGCAAAATTGTTGCTATTGATTTGGCTGGCTGGGTGTGCGAGAGTCTTAACGTGGTCGACTATTATGTGCATCCAAAACATCACTTAAAGTATATAAATTAAAGTTAGTTGCCTGTTCGGTGTATTCCATACTTTTTATTTGTCTAATAGGAATTTATTTTTCCGTACGAGTTACTTGATATGGGAGGAGGTTATACCAGTGTTTGTGCTAGAAGGAGCAGCTCCAATACTTAAACGTCAAGTAATTGCAAAACGTAATGAATTGCAATTTCGAGGCGTCAAACCGAAGGATAAAGTGACAGCTCTAAGTCAAAACAATACGCAAGAAACGAAAAGCGAAAAAGGCCGCACTCGATTTAATCATGTTTTACGGCAATGCGAAAATCTATTACAAGCTATGGGTATACAATGCGTTCAAGGACCTGGAGAGGCGGAGGCCTATTGTGCTTTTCTCAATGAAAAAGGCGTAAGTGCAGTTATTCTGTTTGCCATAAAAAGTAGATATGCTAATGTCCATCTTAAGTTTAGTTGGTTGATGGGGTCATAAGCCAAGATTCAGATTGTTTCGCGTACGGAGCTGTGCGTGTATACAGAAATTTTTCCGTGTCCAATCAAGGTGCGCTAGCAGCGCAAGGGGGTGCTGTAGATATTTATGATATGCGACAAATTTCTTCAAAAATTGGTAAAACAATATCGAGTTTATTTTATGCATGATTTATAGTCAATTGGTTGTTCATTGATTTTCAGATTTCGGACGAAATAAGATCATTGCTATGGCTTTGTTGTGTGGTTGTGACTATTGTCCTGAAGGTATTGGTGGCATTGGACGTGATAGTGTTCTAAAATTATTTGATAGATACAAAGACGATGAAATTTTGCAGCGAATACGTAATTGGCGTAAGGAAGATGATAAATATACTGCTCTAGAAATGCGTGTAGACGATAAAAACGTTTGCAGTAATTGTGGCCACATGGGCCGCACTCAAGGTCACAAAAAAAATGGTTGTGGTGTGTGTCGTACCCCTTATGGCTGCGACGAAACTCTATGGAAGTAAATAAACCGATAAATGGAAGTTAAATAAATGAAAAGTAATTTTGCCCTCTTTCTTATGCAGAGATGAACGGCTTTCGCTGAAGTCAGAAATACTTTTGCGGCGAAAAGCTCTGGCGGACCTTGAATTTCCCAACGAGGAAATAATCAAAGAGTTTTTAATTCAACCCAACGAAATTCCTAAATTACAGATGTCCTGGACTCAACCAAACATAGTGAAATTTATCAAACAAATCGGAAATCTTTTGCAATGGAACGAAATTTATTGCTTCCAAAAGTTTTTCCCAATTTTAACACGCTGGCATGTGAAGAACTATTGCAATATTAAGCAAACATCGCGTGGCATAGTTCGCCTAACTCCAAAAGAGATTTTAAAAAAGCGTATCGTTAAGGGTGTTCCATGCCTGGAATTGTTGTGGCAAGATGAGGGAAATTATTTTAAAGGACTAATACCTGATGAACAATTGGATCAATTGGAAGAGAATGATCATAACGCTTTTTCTCATCTTTGGACTACCATAGAACCTTTGCATATGATGAAGAGGGCTTACGGTGATTTGGTGGAAGAGTTTTTAAAATCTAAAGAAAAGCCCAAAAAAAAGACTGCTAAAAGGAATGCTAAAGGCAGTGCAAGCCATAAACCATTAAGCTCTTTGGATAATCTTGATGATTTATTGGATGCGACTAAAGAAGTAGCTGCAACCATAAAACCCAAAAATGCAAAAAAAAAGGCATCTTCTCGGAAAGGTTTACAAATGATTGATAAATTTTTCAACCGTAATGTTGCGAAAGCTGAAAGCCCAACACATCAAGCGCCATGCAAGGCAATTGTATTGCCATCAGAAGTTCATTGTTCGACTCCGTTAACAAAGAACGTACTTGCAGATCTAGCCAGCGATGAAGATGAGGCGATTTTCGATATGTCTAACATTATCAACGAAATTGTGGAGAAAACTCAGCCCAATCATATTTTAACATCGTACAATGGTAAACAATTGCGCTATGAACCCATTTCAAGAGATATTAGTTTATTATTAAGTCAATGTTCAACGTCGGCACTTAGTATATCAAAGTCTTTTGACGATTTGGACGTCCTGAGTACAAAACGATCTCCATCAAACTCAATCCGCTTATCTCGTCAGAGTGCTAAACGTATATCCATGGACGATAGTTTCGACGTATTGGTTAAAATGGGTAATAAAAAGAATATAAAAGTGTCCAACCCTATCAAAAGAAGATCGTCAATATTAGTCGATTGTTCTAAGGAAAAGGAGCGTTTACGCCACGTTTTAAGTGAAAGTAATTTTGAAGACGATGGCAATGCCAGTCATTTTTTCAGCGGCAACTACCATCAAGAGAAAGAAGATAATTTTGAAAAATATATGGAAATTAGTTTTGCGACAAAAAAACAAACTGAAAACTATTTGTTAAATATGGAAAATAATTAAGTGGACAAATAAGTTTTAATGCTTGCTTTTTATGTTAATTGTCTAACTTTTTCTCGTCTTTCTACTGAACCGCCCTGCTCTTTAGAGCTAATATAAGTATATATTTTGCTATTTCCAATTCTTAATTGCATAATGTCAGTGTAATCGTTTTATTTCCGCTTACCGAGCAATGGTTTTCCAGGCAAACTCTTCCATCGTACCGCCTGCACATATGCGAATCGTGGGAAGCTTTGTAAAATTTGGTATCGACTGCCATAATTTTCATTTCATGGTCGCAACTCTAAACGAAAATATTTATATTTGGTTGAATAAGAACAAGTTGCTAATACATAAATATTCGGATATTATTGTCGCCAGATTGGATGTAACTCAGAAAGTGTATTTCGCGAGAGTCACTAGCAAATTTGCCAACATAGTTAGATCCTCTTGGCGATTGCCGCCTACTGTCAGAGACTGCTGTTGATGATTGGCTGTTTCCTTCGATGGGACTGTCAATTATCTTTCGGTCTGAAAGGTAATCCTTTGAGTAGCTGGAGTGACTGAGCGCTGAAAAATAAGTAAGATCATTGCGGATTATATATTAAGACAGTAAATTTTTCAAGAAAAACATTAAAGCTATATCCGTGACAGTAGTTTACGGTGAAGTTAACGGTTTCGGGAATTCGAAACGAATCGAACAGCAAATTGAAAGTCCCCTTAATCAACAATAAATTTTCTTGCGACGAATAGAACCCAACTATAGAAGAGAAAACCCTAAGTAACGTTGGAAGGTTCTAATCGGTTTACTAAACATATTTATAATTAGCCATAAAATCCAATTCGATGTGTGTCAGAATAAATGAGAAACAATTTGAAATTAATCAAGTATGAGGGCCATTCTGGTGAGCATCATTGCCAATGGTAACAGAAATACTAAGAGTCTCTGTGATTCATTCTACTACCTCGTTCTGGGCTTGAGATTTTCCTAAAAACGGAATTGAAACATCATAAGCGTATGCAATATTTTCGTTTATTATTGAGATGGTAACTATTTGAGCATGTGTTGATTAGTTTTGGCGCCTACTTTGCAGCCGAAGTATAACTAAGGGGGAAATATCGTCATTTCTTTTCTTGTCAATTTTAAATGTAAATTAATTTAAAAATGAAAGAAGAATATGATTTAATTGTATTACCAAAAACTCCAGAGGAATTCTTAGGACCACAATATGCCGATTTTGAAAGAGCTTTGGAAGATGTAAAGACATGGACTTGTATACCAATGTTAAATTATACGCCATTACACAAGCTGAAGGATTGTAGTCTCGTGCGATTTCGTGGTATGATACAAGATATGCAAGATCCTGAGATTTATTTGGAAAAATATGAAGTAAGAAATACTGAAAATGCATCCAGCGTGCGTATTCAAGAAGGAAAATACCGCGATATTTTAAAATTAAACCTAGGAGAAGAAGTGGATTATGAAGCCGGCAACCATCAGCATGGAGAACGGAGAACCCTATTTGTGATTTCAATACCAGCTGTAAATGACTGGTGCATGGAATATGAGAAGAGTTGTAACCAAAGTAACATACCAGAAATAATTCCCATTGAAGGACATGCAAGGGATACTATGAAAAGATCGGCCTCTAATGAAGGGGCGGATGCTGTACTAAACACAAACACTGACATCAATAAACGACAGAAAGCAGGAGATCGCGTTGAGCAGACTGTGTGCTCTACTTTGAATGCGGAATATTTGCTTAACTCCCCCGTACCTGGTCGTCCGAGTAAAGCGTGCATGATTAAAATATATAAAGATTTTGACGCATTTACTCTAAATAGTATAGTAGATGTTGTGGGCTTTCTGTCCATAGATCCGCGTCTTGATGCTACTGCCATGGAAGTAGATTTTGAAAATGAATCTGAATTGCAAGCACAATATCCACCTCCGTCATTAATACCCCGTCTTCACGCAATAAAAATACATAAACTGTCTCATGCCAATCCTTTATTGGATACGCGGTTTCTTTCTTCTAAAACAACCATGCCAAGAGAGTTTTCTAACTTTAACATAGATTCCATACAAAAAGATTTACACACTTTATTGAAGTTGTGTCTCTTCAATGATGAATTGGCAGCCGATTATGTTTTATCTCATTTAATTTCTACAGTTTATAGTCGTTGCGATTTACAAACCATTGGTAAATTATCGATAAATATTTGGAATTTGCCCAAGCAAGTGCCCAAGGATTATGTAAAGCAGTTTTATGAAATTCTTGAGCTGATTATACCCGCAAGTCACTATTTACCTATGTCTCTGGAAGTTATGAATGAAATCAACTTTGTTCCGAGGTAAATATAAGATTACTGTCGTTATATTGTTATCGTTAAATTATTTTTATTTTTGGAATTTTAGAAAAGACTACGATACCAATAAATTAGTATCTGGACTTTTACAATTGGCACCACATACCCATTTAGTACTGGATGAGACGAAGATGCAAGAGGGCAAATTAGAATCAAATGGTATTAAGGGTGTGCAAAGCATAGCGGATCTGATCAATAATCAACAAATCAAATATAATTTTCTTTATTATGAAATCGAGTATAACGTTGATATACCGGTGCTCGTATTTAGTGAGGGTCGCAGCATGCTACCGGTAAATCGCAATTAGGCTAAAGTTTTTTTTCCTTCTTTAATACAGTATAAAATCAATTTCTTCGTTTCTTGATAGAACGATATCTCTTTACCTCTCGAAGCGGATAATGAATCTGTGAAAATGATTGATGAGGTTATGAAAGCTGCCCGCCACTATCTTCACCAACATTCACGCTTAGATCAATTTCGACGATATTTAACTCTGTCCAAATTGTCAGAGTTCGCTATGAATCCGGCGGATACAGGAATGATACAGGATGATTTTGTGATGATGCGTAAAATGAACTCAGTTACAACTGCTGATGACCTGCATGTTTTACTCGTAGTTTCGCGTTTGTTGGCAATTGCTCGAGATAAAAAAGTGCTAGATGGAGAGTCGTGGGAAATGGCAAAAACTATGGAAGAGCAACGCAAGCATCGTATTACGAAATTGCCGAAATCCAAAGTTTGCTTACGCTAGCATTATCTTGAACAAGACTGGAAACAAGAAAGTATTCTCATCTACTACTTGGTATGTCTCTTTCGTGGAAAGTAGAGAGAAGAGCGTCATCGCAATAACGATATACATAATGCAAACGTCTATACTTATTGTGGATCGAAAGTAATAATAACATATAAGTTATATAAATTATCAATAAACAGGATATATGTGCTTCAGATTTTAAAGGTCTTCTCTATTCGAAGTTGAAATTTTAAACCAAATTTTTTTTTGAATTTTTGTCTTATTTATTTTTTAAGCAAATAAGGAGACAACCTTTTTGTGCCTTCGCAGCCTGTCAAGTATTTAAGAAATTGGTGACGATTGTATCAGTATAAGCCAGCGATCGAATATCCAAGACAATTCCAATATTTAAGTAGCTTCAAAACTTTTCACGCACGAGAGAGCAAGTGCCTATGACAGTCAACTTGGGAACTCTTTCTATGATGATATATGAGGTTCTCCTGGACTTGATTATTTAATGGCGCGATCAATTTTCATGCAGATAAATCTATTTTCCTATGCTTCAGTGTCCTAAATATTTTAGAATACCAAAATACTGTTATTACTCAACGACTTCTGCTGGGGATTTCAATTTCAATAATTGCTGATGTTTTTCTCACATAACGATATCTTAGATAAGGCGCTGTATGGGGAGAGTATGATCAATTTTCAATAAGGTTCTTCCTTGGACCACACATAGCGGCCGGTAGATTGAACGCTAAAATATATGAACAGATACGAATTTCAAAATCATTTTCTAAATTGATCGGTATAATAAAATATGGGATGTTACGATTGAACAGAAGCGACTTTCTTGTAGACAACGTTGCTCGTCGCACATTATACGCTAAATCGAAATCTTGCTTTTGAATGAAAAGTTCAATTATTCTGAATTATTCTGATGCGAAACTACAAAATATATAAAATTTCCTTAATGATTTGACAATTTATTAAATAACATGTTACGCAAATTTCACTGTAAATGAAATTCTTTCAGATTCTAACTTTTCTTGTTCTTCTTTGTTTATCAGCTGTTTAAAACAAAGATGTTTAGTGTTCATATAACATTTGTGCTTCTTATCGCACATTATAATTTAAATCTATTAAGCATAAGAGTGAACTTTTGGGAATTGGCAGACGAAACGCTTAAGGATGTATTCTTCAGCTAAGAAAGTACAAAGGATTTTAACATCTGGCGAAATAAGGAAAACTTTTATTGATTATTTCATCAAGAATCATGATCACGAGTTTGTACGATCTAGTCCGGTTGTGCCGTTTTGCGATCCAACAGTGGCTTTCGTAAATGCCGGCATGACACAGGTACTTGTATTTGTATGAGTAAACTTGAAATATACTTATATAAGCGCTTATTTGAAAGTTTAAAACAATATTTCTTGGTAAAGCGACACCAAGTCATAGGAGGATAACAAATTCGCAAAAGTGTATACGTATAGGGGGTAAACATAATGATTTAAAAAGTGTTGGCCAGGACGGACACCATCATACGTTTTTTGAAATGTTGGGAAATTGGTCGTTCGGCGACTATTTTAAGGTAAAATAGTCATCTTCGTTCTTTTAGTGGATCGAAAGTAATTCAAAAAATAATTTCAGAAAGAAGCTTGCATCATGGCTTTGGATTTGCTTCGTGGTCCTTATAATATAGATCCTGCACGCTTATATGTCACTTATTTTGGCGGTGATAAAACTTTGGGCCTATCAGCTGATTTAGAATGCTTTGAAATATGGAGAAGTTTGGGGTCAATCCATTTATAAAGATAACGTTACATTATATATTCAAATATATATGTTACAGATTCGAAACATCTCGTATATTACCGTTCGGTGTTAAAGACAATTTCTGGGAGATGGGTCTAACCGGACCCTGCGGCCCTTGTACTGAAATTCACATAGATCATAATCCGCATTCGACTTCTACGATGGATCGAGCTAAACAAGTGAATTCGGGTAGTCCAGATTTAACTGAGCTGTGGAATCTAGTGTTCATACAATACAATCGGTAAATGATCATTATAGTCATTATAACGATAATCGATTTATGAGATTTTTGCTTTAATGGGTATCTAGAAACGCGGATGGTTCTATAACGCAACTACCAACAAAACATGTGGACACTGGCATGGGCTTTGAAAGACTCACTGCTGTATTGCAGAACAAAAGCTCAAACTACGACACTGATTTATTTACTCCTCTATTTAAAGTTATACAAAATGTAAATGAAAATTTTTTCTTTATTTCGTACTAATCAGGCCGTCAAGTTTAAAGTGGGCCTCGTCCGTCTAAAGCTAAATATAATTTGTGTCATTGTTTGCATAGCACTCGAAGGTTCCTCCTTATGGCGGCCTTTTCCCTTCATCTACGTGGGCAGCAGATTTAGATACAGCGTACAGGATTTTGGCAGATCATGCACGCATGGTCACTATTTGTCTGGCCGACGGTATGTTACCTGATCAAAAGTAGGTTATCGAGTATCTTGAAACTCGCGGGGATTTCAATTATTCTTTTTCGTTTCAGTCACAAGTTGAGACGTATTTTGAGGAAGGCGCTCGCTGTATCTAAAAACAACTTTGCTAATGAAGAGCTATTAAGTCACCTGGTGCCTGTAATTATCGAAACTATGAACTCTGGTTATCCTGAAATAGCGAACAAACACAACTCCATTTTAGAAATTATAGAACACGAGCGCGAAGTGTATTCAGCTTTAAGAAAAAGCTCACGGGAGGCATTTGCTGAAGTTATTGGCGAAAGTTCCTATATGGATGATGCAGATCTCATCGAATATGCTGGTTTTGTTCCAGCTTACCGAGAATTGAAATCGTCAAAAGTGAGATTTAAGAATGTAATACCTGGGGATTTTTTATATAAACTTACCAGCACGTATGGCTTAACCGAGGAGCATTTCGAGATATTGGCAAACTTAGAAGGTATGATGTGTGATTTAGAGGGCTATCATAAAGCACTGAGCGAAGCCAAGCTTCGCTCAAAACTCTCCTTCACCAAGGACACAACATCGAATGATATGGCTGCATCTATTGAGGAAACTTTGATTGACCTAACAAAAACTTTACCTGCTACGCAGAATCAGCACATATATAATTATCAATACGATACACAAGCGAAACAATATAGTATATCCCCTCTTAGGGCCAAGGTATTAGGTATACTGTACAACGATGTCAACGTAAAAGAAGTGGTATGCAATGGAGTTGTAAAATCAATTGATATGATCTCTATCATTACGGATGCTAGTAACTTTTATGTTGAATCTGGGGGCCAACAATCAGATAAAGGGTACCTGGTGGTAGACAGCAGCACAGCTTCCTGTAACATACATCCTAGATTAGGTGTAGTTGGTACGCATCTCATAAATGACTGTGTGGTTCATACCTGCAAGCTACCTGAACAAAAATCAAATTTCACACTGGCTGTTGGAGACGAAGTTATGTTGACAATTGATGAAAACCGTAGAACAGGCAATATTCGCCATCATACAGGTATAAAGACAAAGTCATTTAAATATTAGATCTCCTTTTGTATTGCTTTTTAAAAACATTATTACAGCCACTCATTTACTTAACGCAGCGATTAGAACTTTGTATGGGAAAGCTACATATCAAATAAGCAGCGAGGTCACAGACGAACACTGTAAACTTGAGTTAGGCCTCATAGGAAAACATATAACTATAAATGAAGTGCAAGAAATTGAAGACTTTGTCAAGTAAATATTCAGATATTGTGACAGTGTAAAAAGAGTGCACCGTTCAATATATTTTCATATGATTTTAGTCGAAGCATTTGTTTAGCTGCCCCGGTTAAGGTGCAACTATTCAATGCAGTTGAAATTTTTCAACAGGATGATGTAGTGACGGTGCCTGGTGAAATATATCCGGAAACAGATTTGCGTCTGATTACCATCAATTGTAACGATTTAAAGCTATTATCGAAGGAGCTATGTTGCGGCACCCATGCGTCTAACACTCAGCAGCTGGAACAATTTTGCATAACAAACTTGAAGCAAACGAATCGAGCCCGGTACGCTTTTACAGCAGTAGCGGGTGAAGCTGCCAAAAGGGTTTGTATACTACCATTTATTTCACTTGTAAAGACCTTTTTCATCCAGGGGGGGAAGTAGAAAAAATTGCTGAATCCACAGAAACAAAGGATGACGTCAGCTAAAGTGTTCTTAATCTATCCTGTATCCTCGATATTTTAAAGTTGACATGATCTTGAGCTGTTCGTACATGGTTTTCTTTGAATCCAGGATTTTTCACTGCATTGGTAAACTCTATGTTCGCGCCAGCTAATAAGATAGATGGTAGGAAACTCATGTTATACATTACGAAAGTTGTGGCAATGGTTTTGGTTTGATTAAATGGATTGCATCTTAAATTATTTGAGCCAGACCAATGTGCAATACGATCTAAATCTTCTCCTTGATGCACGCAACCAAAAGATTATACGTCCGCATAAAAACGGCTCTTTACTTTGAATTCAGGCGTGTTTATTTATTTTTGCCTCGTTAGAGTCCTCGAAGACTTTTTTAAAATGTCAATTTTATTTTTGGTAAAGGTCCTCGAGGTGGGTGCTTTACTCAAGTACCGTGCGGATATGTTGGAAGAGGACTTTAAAGCCGAAAAGTTAACGAATGCTAGTGAATTGGAATTACAAAAAATCCGCCATAATCTTCTGCATATGAACGTGAAGCTACCATACGTTCTGAGGACGACCATTTTGAATCGAGTGACTGATATATTAAGAAAACTAAAAGAAACAGTAAAGAAGAATGTCAAGTATGTCCAGATGTGCCGAAAATTGGTGCAATATATATATATATATATATATGTATATAAGTATATATATTGTTTGTTAACTTTCTAGAGAATTTGTTGAAGTCGAAATACATAATTTGTTGCAAGAGAGATCTCCGAGTACCCATCATTTTATATTGCACTATATATCCAGTTCAGCGCTCATGGAAGAGGATGTTCCATTGCAAAAAGCTACCAGACTCTGCAGAGATCGTCCAATATTAGTGATAGCAATGACCAACGATCTTGTTAAAGCTAGATGCTGTGTTCCTAAGGCAAGCTCTCTGATTTATTAATCAAATAACCATTATGTACTTTTGCAAAAGATCCGTCTCGTTATTTTTTGTAGAAATTCCTATCAGAAAACTTTAATGCAGAGAAATGGTTGTTGGAGTTTTCTGCGGTTTTCAAAGGTGAGATCTGGGCAGGCCAAGGGCAAAACATGCACGAAGTTTGCAATATGAGAGGCAAACGAATTACGATGAAATTTGAAGAGGAACTGGAAATCGCTATGCAACGAGCTTTTGAGTATGCCACAAAACATGCGCCAAAGATGCACAATTCTTTCTGATTTATGATCAAAACTTTGGAGTCGTCAATGTTCACCGCACTTTCTACTAACTAATAAATTTTTATCAAATTAATTCGGACGCTATTGTTTTAGGATTTTGTTTTCTTTTTTATCTTTACTTTCATTTATTATTAGTTACTTTAGTTCTTATTGGCTATTTATTATCTTAAACATAGTAAAACGTAGTAGATAAAACATAGAAAAAAAAACATATAAATAAATCTTTAATATAATTACGCCCGATAATCAGGATCATTGTTTTCTTCTTCGTCGTCATCTTCGTCGTCTTCTTCATCTACAAATTTCAATAGTTAGGAATAATCATACCATTGTCTTTAGCAAAGTTTAGCGTAAACTCGGTTTCGCCGAATTTCTTAATACCCACACCACAACAATTATTTTATGAAAAGTTCTTGCAGTTCGAGCCGTTTGTTTACTATGATTAAGGTTAACTAACAGAAATCTTGTAGCGTTTATTTTCATTATCAACCTACGAGCGCTAATCATCAACTTTTCGAAAGAAGAAATTATGTAATCTTCTTAGACCTACCATCAAAAATATTGGATTTGTCTGTCTCTCTGGAAATTCATAGAAATATAAGTCGCACTATATTATACTCTATCGATTTCTAAAGACTATAATGATAATGATGATATAAAATATAAAGAAGTAAACAAGTTATATTTCTTCTTCTATAAAATCACCTCCTTAGCCTATTCTATTGTACAAGCAGGTAAATGATAAAAAAAACTCATTTTTTAAATAAGGCTTTCTTAACTTAATGAACATTTTTTCTCAGATTTATTTCTATATAACAATTATACATAGACAAGTGTGACACTTCAGATTTTAATGTGCAAGAAATTCCATCTTTTTTAAGCAATTGTGTAATGTTGTGTACAAAATGTTACTATAATCGAATATATGGAAGCGTAAAAATATGGCGATCTGCTTGTGTCCCTGTTTGATTGTATGCTTTTTGTGAACTTATCGCGCTCATTCTTGCATGAAAACTTCTGATACCTCAGTTCAAGGTGAGCATTGTTCTGGCGACAACGCCTTGTGGGTGTAAATTAATATTCATGCGTCTGTCACAATTGCATTTGTCCGTGGGTCTGTTAAAAAGATCGGATAGACAGACGGACGTATGTCTGGACATAATTAGATTGATGGGCAATCTTATAAGGATTACCTAATTAATCTATGCTGCGTATATCGCGATGTTACCAAGTAAGCTAGAGCTAACCTAGTTCATCCCCATTCATGGTGGTAAGTATTAAAAAAAAGAAAAATAATTAACATACCATGATCACCACGACGCTTACGAGCATAGGCTCGCTTGGTAGCTGTTACAGGAGCTTGATCAGTTTCCCCGTGTAACAATGAGTTACGGTATAATACCAAAGGCTGCCATTCCTCGGCTCTGCTGGATGGCATAGCGGGCGATAGACGACGATCCAAAAAATTTAATATAACCTTTTTATCTTGTTTTAAAAGTTTGTGATTGAATTCATTGAGCACTTCTAAAAAGAGTAGACGTGTTGGTGCCGCGACAGGATCATCTGGCACATCACCCACTGCAAACAAAATGCCCGCACGATGCAAAGCAATGACAGGCTCACGATTTTTAATCGCATCAAATCCGAATGTCAAGGCAAAACGCTTAGCCAGTTCTTTTAGATCACTAAATTCATGTGAGTTTTTGGACACTGTACCATTTTCCGACTGATTTTGTAAATCCTTAAAAACTGCAATCAGACTTAGCAACAATGTTAGGGCGAAATTGACTTTATTAATTTCTCGAGCTTTGCCTAAAGTTGCCTTGATGATGTCTCCATACTCATTATAGCACTAAAAAACAAATGACGGCAGGGGGGGTGGAGCAGGGGTTTGCCCAAAATACAAAAAACAAATTAAGGAAACATGTATACCGTATATAATTTTCAAATACCTTTACGTAGTATTTGAACATGCTAGCTGCACTCTTGGTTGGTATGATATTGTATACCACCAGCTTACAATAAGACGCCAAAAAATTGCGTTTCTTGTGCAGTTCCATGATACGATTTTCATCTTGCACATCTAATTGGAAAAAATATATAAAACGAAGTAATCGTTATAACATAAATTATAAGGAGTTGTGCTACCTTCTTGTCTTAAAGCAAACACGTAGTGTTGTACAAAGTTATTCAGCACCAATTGTTCGTCCAGGGTGGATTTGTACTGCAATGTGTGCACATTGGGATTTTCATTGCGCGTCAGTTGATCGGAGAATATTATCAAGAGATCACATATCGATTGATAAGCCTTAAAATCAAAGATATATAAAAATCATGTAACTTTATAAGGTACACATTGAACAAGTAATGTACTTACAGCTTCTTGGATCTGTTCTGTGGGGCCGTCACGTGTTAATTCAAAGCAAGCTGACATATATTTATCTAAATTTGATCTTAGTTCCTTTACCGCTTCCATTATTTGAGAGCTTTCGCATTGGTTTTCCACATAGTAGAGGCCCCAGCTAATGGAAAAATAACACGCTTCTATACAGTAAACTAATGCTTCATTTGGTAAATTACGACCTGGATTTTCTTTTGCTTGACATTCTTCTACGTCTTGAAATAGCGAATCAAACAAATTCCATGGGTTCAGATTGTGCGAAGAGTAAAGTATTGACACCACTTTCAACGAAATTGTTATATTGTAGATATCGTCTTCATTCGGTAATTCTTCACCTGTATATAAGATAAAAATTAATGAAATATTTTTGTTGGAAATATAATCGTGAGCTAGTCGACCAGGGTCGGACTTTTAATGCCAATCATATGCAAACATACATGTAAAATTGAAAACGCCCTTCTGGGCTTAGTAAACTATTTTTAAACTTTTATAGTGCTAGATAGTGCTGATATTCCAAACGTACTAACAGAAAATTTGGAAGAATTATGAGAGGCTTTTGCCGTTCCGCAACTAATGCATTAATGATTTTTGCTATTGACCCAAACTACCAAGCTGATCGGTAATGTATATAATTTGTGGTGTTTATTAAGCCCGTTTTTTACTATAAAAGATATTAAACTGGGTATAAAAAGTGGTCTTGAACTCACCAGCTATTAGGTTACGCCAATCATCAATTGCATCTTTATACTTATTAACAGCATTGTCTATTATGTTGGAACGGGCTACATCGCAACGCGTATAGGTGGCACTGCCTTCAGTACACAAATATTCCAAAGTCTTAGCACAAGTCTCCAAAACATCGCGGTCCGTATGTACTGTCATTATATAGCTTATTTTATCCAACAGTGCCTGTAAATTAGCTTCTTGCCTGTTAGTGGTGTATATATCCAGTTCAAAGTATTGCGGCACAGCCAATAAGTTGGTTAATTTCTCACTATCGGCTTGATACTTTTCTAAGAGCGGTGGCAAGGTGATTACGAAATGTTCTGTTAAACGTATCTTTTCATCTTGAATGGCTTTCAGTTCTTTTGCGCTTAAGGAAATTTTCCGGTTACTTGCTCTACCCACCGGTGCCTCACCAGTCGCAGACTGTTTAACGCTACTAACCATAATTTCAATTAATGTCGATTCCTGTTTGTTGTCCAAAACTTCTTCATTGGGGCCAGGCTCCTCCAATAATAAATCTGTCATACATTCCCAATCCTTAACCATTGGATTGTTGTCTATAAATGAATCTACTAAATAAGCGCCATGTTCATGTAATTCCGATTCGATAAAGAACTGTACCAAATCTCTTATTAGAGGGGTATTAGGTAAGCGTAGTTTGCCCCGTTTGGTTTTCGTTTCTTCCATGTCTGCTGTTAAATGAAATAATCGTACGTTTAGAAATTCGGCAGCTGCTTGCGCTACACCGCGATGAGAGGAATACACTAATTCATAAACAATTTCACAATCCTTATCAGCCAAAATATCTGGATGAATTCTGAAATTTTAAACCAAACTGAATTATGATAGTTTCAATAACACGCAAACTTACTTAAGAATGCTGATGACCAATTTGACCGCATGAACAGCCACCTCGAATTCTTTATCCAAAGTCATTGCAACAATACGATCTTTAAATTTGGAGGTAAACAACTCTAATTTTCCTTTCAGTTCTTCTTTATCGTACAGAGGTAGCAAGGCTTGCAAGCACCGCAAACGTACCTCACCAACTTTATCGTGCAACGTCCAACCAATGTATTTTAGATAAGAATCATCGAGAAAGTTTTGCGGATAGTTCTCCATCCAGACGCCTATTTCAGCCATACATATTGCTCGTATGTCGGGAAGATTATCACTGAACATTTAAAAATATATATATATGTCACATTTACTAAAAATCCTAAATTGATCTTACCGGTATCGGTGAACAAACACCGATTTGAACATATAAGTTAACATATTCTTAATTTCGTCCATATTTTCTTCGAGTTCAGCCCGTTTCGCCATTAAAGACTCTAAACGGTCTGAAGCTCGACGATCACGTGACTACAATAAAGACTTGACAGTAATCAAAAATTATTAATATTTTTTTTTCTTCAATCACCTTAACACGTTCAGCTTCGTACTGTTTGGCGGCATTTTCAAAATTATTTGAGACCAAAAGGGCCACATCAACTAAGGCTGTCATCAGTTTCATCGCTAAAATGATTTCAAATTATACGAAAATTCCTTAAATGTATCACAATTCTCACCTGCAAGCGTAGCAGTATGTCGAAAAGCTCGCACTTGAGAGTCAGAAAGTCCAGTCAATAACGAAATTACATTGTCCATAAGGAATTGATCATAAATAATAGAATATTGACAATGCTTAACGAGGGTGTGTACGAATTCACAGAAATTCATTTTAAATTTTTTCCATTGTTGACCTGGCATGATCAAAGGGTATTCACCACTTTCCTAAATTGTAACAATGAAAATGAAACGACAATATGTCAGAAAATTACAATTGCCGTTTACCTCATCGAATTCCTCGGTCATTTTACGTATTACAGCTGTATGTTCCATTGGATGTTGCATATCCTCAGATATTTTGCCTTTGCACCCACTCGCATTAATGAAAAATTGCATCAATGCAATCAAGGCTGAGTCACGGTTTTGTTTGTATTGTTCGATCCAGTCTTCAACAATAGTTGCTATATGCAATTTTGAATGTCTCACAATGAAATACAAGCTACTTTCATCAGTTGTAACATCTCGTTCAATGTCAATGCGTTCTTGTTCTTTTTCTACGTGCTCTTTGCGTGGACGTTCAACTCTTTCACGACGTTCCGCTGGCGGTTTTTTCGGGGCAGGATGTTTCCTTTTTCGCACAACCGGCGCAAAAAAATCATCTTCGTCGTCATCAATAATTGGAGGCTTATCTCTTACGCCACCCCGAGCTCTAAGACGAGTCATACGTTTATTTGGACTATCGCCGTCAGAAACACTTTCATTTGGTGGGTCGCTGTTGAAAAGGAAACCTTGATTAGTATCGTAATTCATTTATTTATTTACTCTGTTTACCCCTGCTCTTCATATTCCGGTGGCGGATCATCCATTCGTATACGTTTGCCACCGCGCCTGGCCATCATCCTTCTTTACTTTTATTTTTCGATTTAATAATAATTATAGGATAACTTCTAAAATGATGGAAATGGTCAGTTTCTCTTTTTTAACGTTAAATATTTTCATATAAGCACTTTGCCTATGTTATATTTTTCACACACATATTAACAACTTTCTTCAATCCTTTTTTAGCGTCTTCGAACTTTATTAGCATGAACAGTGTTGTAAATATTGTATTATATAAAAAACGCATATATATCTTATAACACTCGAAAGCAAAGAATTTAATAGGAGTTATGTAAGACTACCTTGAATCATTAGCTATGGTAATGAATTGTAGCAAGTAGATCTATACCCTTTTTTCAAATTAAGGTTTAAAGCAAAAAACTTTGTTTTGTTATCAATATGTTTAATAATTGATATTATATAATAAATAGATGGTCAGTAGTAGATAGCAAGCATTATGTATTATATAAAGTACTGTCAGGTGAAAATACTTTCCTTGTTCTTAACTATGCTCTTAATTATCAAAAAATATTTATCTTAAGCTTTTTTCAGCTGTCGTCAAGAAAACATTACAGTATGATTTATCACTCGTGTAAACACTTTCAAATATCAAACAGCCCTGACTTGCCTGATGAAACTGCTGACGTTTATTTTTCTAAACGAAATAGTAGAAAAAAGGTCTTGTTTGCAGAACAAATAAGAAAATTTGTTCTGGTATTTTTTTTTTGTGAAATACAGTGGCAAAGACAGCACATAAATATTTCTTAGTTGCTTCTAATATCAATGAAATATACTTTTCCCATTGTTTTTGTTATAACGGTGACAATTGCTTTGTCGAGTCCTGGAAAAATAATCACAATCTCACGTATTGGATATCACCTTACGCGTAGGAGAACTGATTTTGCTTCAACGCACTGGGAGCGTTTGTAATTTTGAAAAGTAATTCTTATATAGAATATGGCTAGTCCAAGGACAAGACGTGTACTGCAAGAACTTAAACCGCAAGATGATAACTCAGTAAGTCCACATGAATATATTAAAGAATTGCGTTTTAAAACAATTGTAACGATTGCAGAAATGTTTCGAATGTGGCACTCATAATCCACAGTGGGTTTCGGTGACCTATGGGATATGGATATGTTTGGAATGCTCAGGGAAACATCGCGGCCTGGGCGTGCATTTATCATTTGTACGTTCGGTTACTATGGACAATTGGAAGGATATTGAATTGGAAAAAATGAAAGTAGGTGGCAACCGCAATGCTCGAGAATTTCTAGAGCAACAAGAAGACTGGAATGACAGATTGCCGATTAATCAAAAGTACAATACGAAAGCAGCCGCTTTGTATCGCGACAAGATAGCAACATTAGCACTGGGAAAATCGTGGGATATAAACGAAGCGTCGAAACGTTTAACTTCAACAGGGGGAGGTCAATATTCAAGCTTGACTGGCGCAATGAGTAATACAACAAACAATGCTATGTCACATTCAAGGAATAGCGGCAACTATCAACAGTCGTCAAGTATGAGTAGCTATCAAAATGGTGGCGGTATGAACAATGCTGATCTTAACTATCAGCAATATAATAGCCAAGAATTTAAGGATCAGAAAGAGGAGTTTTTCGCTAAACGCCAACTAGAAAATGCTTCAAGACCTGAGTAAGATGAGCGGTATTATCATTCTGAAATATTTTAAATCTTAGTGAACTTTCGTAGTAACCTGCCACCTAACCAGGGCGGTAAATATTCCGGTTTCGGGTATACACGCGAACCACCACCAAAAACTCAGTCTCAAGAACTAATTGATTCTACTTTATCATCATTAGCATCGGTGATTATGGAGATGACACGCAATTTTTATAAAAAAAGAAAACATTTCACAATCATACTCTTTTACAGGGTTGGAGTTTATTTTCGGCTGGCGCCTCCAAAATTGCTGTCACAGCTAAAGAGAGAGCCGTTACTACGGTTAATTTAGCTTCTTCAAAGGTATCATCAATTTTGATTACAGTGAACATCCTTTACATGGAGTAGGTGGTTGCATGTTTATGAAAAAAATGTTTCTCACATGATAGGGATGCAAATTTTTAAAAAGCACAAAAATATGAATCGAAGTTATAATTCCTCAATCACTTGTCTATTTCTCGGAAACAAGTAGCTTACGCAACGGTTTACTTAGACGAAGAAATTTCCTTATAAATTTTATCATATATTTCGCAACAGTCACGTGAACTCAAATATTATCCATCTTTCCATTGCTTAGTATTCTTTATAAATGGTAATCCTTCTATTACGCAAGCTCTTCGTATATAGTTTATGTTGCCTTGGTTACTATTTGAGTGCGTTGGGTGAAGTATGTGCTTTGAGTGTGTTACGTCATAACAACATTTATTAGGATATATTTATGTACGGGCTGTATTGCCATGTACGGTTGTGCGTTAGAACACTTTCACTATCATTGCTTTGTACGCACCACCGGAAAGCGGCGTACACTCGATATATTGTTTTGTTTGTAACGCTTAGATCGAGACAACGTACACTCAAAAATATCCTTTGGATTAACTTTAGGATGTGTCACAATTTGACTATGTTTGTTGTTATAGCGAATATACCCTATGTCAAAAGTTGCGATAAAGGCCGTACGTAAGAAAATTGTATTCGATTATGATCGAATTCTATATATGCCCGTTACTTCTATCTCAATAAAGATTGAAAAAAAAATTTCCATACCCTATAATGGAAATAATATTGGGTGGGTGTGAGTGATTTTTTCTAGTTTTTTAGATTATGTATATGTATGTACGAAAGGTCTAGCAACAGTAGGCGTTCTCAATATATTGCAATGTAAGCGTGCCGTTTCACCGATTTGCTCCACTTTCAATACCAACCTGTGAGCAACAATTTCCAATCTTCTTGTCAAATGCCTGCCGCCAAGAAAATGTTTACCGTAGACATTGGACAGACGGACATAATTAGATCAATTCGGAATTTGATGCTTGAGGCTTTGTGATAATATAAATAAAATATGTACATCATAGTTTGCTTTAAACAAGAAAAAAAAAAAAAAACAAATCCGCCTGAGTGGCCGAGTAGGCAAGAGTCTCGACTAGCAATTCAATAGTCGTGAGTTCAAACCTCAAGTGCGGTAGAGTTTTTAATAATAATAATAATAAAATAAAAAAAAAAAAAAAAATAAATAAATAAAAGCCGAAAGCCTTAGATGCTAGTGCTTTAAGACTTTAGTCTTAGAATTTATTCTCTGGCTAAATTTATATAATAATAATAATAATAATAATAAAAAAAAACAAGTGATGGAGAAACAGTCTTGGCTAAATATATAGTTTCTTTCTTCCTGAACTGTGGTCATTGTGTGTTGCATATGTGTCATGTAAATATTTGTGTATGGTTTTCGTGGAAAAAATTTTCCTATCGCTTTTTAAATCTTAAGTAACAATATATGCTTGTTTGTTTGTTTGTTTCCTTATTTTAGTTTTTACTCATTTATTTATTTATTATATTTTTGGGTTTTTTTTATTTAATTTTTGCTATCTAGATTAAAGAAGGGGGTTTGTTAGAATCGGTTCAACAGCAAGTCGCTGATGTAGCTTTTAAGGTTTGTATGAAATTTCTTTACATTCATCGTCTTAACGGAGGGGGAATGTCAATTTTGTCAATTTGTAGGAATTTTGGGTCTTTCAAGATCAATATATCTTTCAAGACCATATATATATGTATCGTTTTCGTTTATCTTGTCTTTCCAGGTTTCTGATATTGGTAAGCGGGGATGGAATAATTTGGCCGGTTACAATTATACATCGCCTAATAATAACAATACCGCTGCTAGTTATGGCGACTTCAACGTAGACAATACGACTTATCAACGTTCGCATTCAGTAGGTGGCAATTTAACCAACAGTAACGACAATAATTGGCATTGGCAGGATAATAATCAGAAAACACAATTAACTTCATCGAAATCATATCAGAACCAGTTGAGTAGTGACACTACTGCGCTGAACGACGATATTAAAGATGACGATTGGTCTGGATTTGATGTTACTACACAGATTAATGCCGATTATCAAAATTCTATGACATCGTATCAGAATTCCACAACAACAGCACCATTAGCAATAAATCGAAACATGCGTTTGCATAATACGACGCAAAAGCTAAGCGAAGGCTTCGAAAGCCTCGATGTAAAAAATACTAAACCTTCTACGAATAAGCCGTCAGCTGAAGAGGATGCTTGGAACTTATTAATGAATTGAAATTGAAAAAGCATATTTATATTAATTAAATGCATTTGAACGCAACAGCAACTACAACAAATATTTATATGAATTATTATTGTGTTTTTAATTAATTAATGTTTACATTCAACACGTGATTTGTGTATGTTGTGTGTATGCCATTGTCAAAAACGTGTGTATTTCTATTTGTAGGAAATTATTGAAAATTGCAAAAATACTTGTATTCAATTTTTTTCCCCTTTTCTTTTGTTATTATAAATAATGTCTATTAAATACGAGTGGGTCGTGCTTCGTGTAAACACACTATGAACGATTACATATACAAATGTATGTAATAAATGAGATAATCGATATGACAATTAAATGGCGTTTATATGACTGCATATAAGAATATAAATACATATAACAGCAAGTAACTTGCGAAAGTTTTCGAAATAATTTAAATTATTTTCCAAATCAACAAAAGTTACACCTTCGTTTCGTTTTTTCTTCTTTTGCTTCCCCTCGAGAATTTTGCAAATTTTGCCCGGATTTGCCTCCAAAAGTGTATAACTCAATATTTTTTCCGATCATTATTCCAATCTTTTTACGTAATTAACATATCACAACCCCATAATAAATTATCCCTTAAACAAAAAACAAAAAAAAAAGAAAAGAGAAAAAATACATAGACCAGGAGATATTACGGTTTTATGGTTTACGATACAATTTTCAGTTTATTCCCGTTCATTTTTAGCTGACATAAGCTGCCACCACGACTTATCTGGGCTCGACTCAAGACTCCGAAACGGCATTACCTTAAGAAAAGCCAGCATTCATGCAAGACAATGAAAAATCCGCTTACATCTCTTTTTAATATTTTTTTTCTTTTTTTTGGTTTTCGACGCGGAATTCGATTTATACTGGTTTGACATTTTTATTCGTAACAAATTTGTACCTTTTTTTGTTGCTTATAGATAATTAATTCTTTTTTCTTCTTTTGAAATATCGAAAGAGATTTAGTTTCCAACATAAAGCACATCAAATTAAAAATTTTTGTTTTGAGGAAAAAAAAGCTTTTCTGTCAAGTAGTGAGCCTAATATATTTGCTTTGTTCGAATTGTGTATGTGCCCGTAGGACTGAGACTATTACGCGATGACAGCATTCATTGGAAAAAGGAAAGATGAAGGATGTCTCGAATGAAGAAATTTGTCTGCGTAAGTCTACGCTTCATGCATAGACTCATGCATAGCGTTGCGTAGTTTGCTCTCTTTCTGAAATGCGATCTTCTAGCCAAGTTGAGACTTTAAACGCAGTTCCCAGGAGAAAAAGCCGAATCTTATTTGAAATAGAAATTTCCTTATACGTAATATATTCCGATTCCTTATAATTTCCTTATATATATATAATGTATATATACATATATGAATGAATGACTGCGTGAGTGACGGAATTAATATATATATATATATATATATATATATGTACAGTCAATCATTCATCCATGCTTTCAGGCGTGCATTCACTCTTACATTCATTTATTCATTCATTCTTTCCTTCTATCCGTCCTTCATGTATACAGGCAATAATACATTCTATCTTTTATTCATTCATTCATTCAATTATGCATTTATTTATTCGATCGCTCATTTATCTATTCATTTATTGGTTCGTTGATTCACGAATTCATGCATTTCTTATTTCCTTCCTTCCTTCTTCCCTTCGTTCGTTTGCATAGGCATTCATGCGTTCATTCATTCGTTAATTCTCGCACTTATTCACTCACATATAGATATATATGATATATATAAGGAACTTTTACTCCAAATGCTCCAGCATCTCGAAAAATACTCTAGCGGAAGTAATGTGATCATACAGAACCTCTTAACAGTCCTTGACTTGAATTTGAAAAGTATATGGCAAACAAGAAAGGGTCTAAAAAGTGTAATGAATTCTTCGGTCTATGACTTGACCCACATTCGTCCTCTACTGGCATAATATGAAAACTTATTTAAGTAATTTGTGGTTATTATTGTAAATATATATTTTTTTTAATATTGAAATACACAATTTTCCTTACGGTTTATTAAATACAATACATAACAAATTATATGGGAAAAAAATGTACATAAAAGTTCAGTAAAGTAAAAAATAAACAAACGGAGACTATTAAAAGAACAAAAGATTGACTGCGAAAAATTGAAACAATCAAGAAGAAACAAACAGACAAATTCGGTACAAACACAAAAAGTGCTACAATATTGTAGCAGAGTTTTTCAACTTCTTCTTCTTCTTATTATTTTCTTAATTTATATTGAAATATTACAGAGAGAAAAAGCAAAAATCTTGTTTTAAAGGCCCGTTTCCAGAAGTGAGAATAGAGGCACTTTGGCAATTAATGGTTTTTTTTTTGTTTTTTCTCCATTAAAATGTGAAGCGTTGTTGCGTTTCATTATAATTTATTTTTTCATGTACGTATTTATGCTACATATATAAATAAATGTTATATTGAATTATATGTGGAAGAAGTCATTCGATACTCGATGTAGTTAGTATGTGATGTAAAAATTGTGCGTTTGTTTTAATATTTCTTTTCTGTTTTGTATTTTCTGTTTTTCTGTTTTTTTTCAATAATATTAGTATGTAATGGAGGTAATATGTATAAAAAGGAGAGAATGTTAAATTGGAAGTAGCATTATTACTGATTAATATTAATTAATAATAAATTATTGATTGATTGATAAAAAGTCGACTTAGAACACTTTTAGAACGATTTCGAAAAAGAATTTTTAAATCCAACCCCCTGTTAGTTTATGAAACATTTCCTCGTTTAAAGTTTGATTGTTCTCTTTCGAACGCATAGACATAAATATGTAACCGCCTATAAATTCATGGACAACTTTGCAATCGGCCGAGAGGCATGAGAAAACTACATTCTCATCGTGAAATTGTATCATCATACACTTAATGCCCCAGTTGACATTCCAAGCTTTCATGGTATTGTACCGCCACGTTTTAATATGATCACCGGTATTCAAGTCCATACGCATTATACGATTATGTGCCACACCAAGCAGTTCTTCCTTTTTATGACCATCGAATTTGATGACAAACAGAGAGACACCAAAATCAGGTAGCGATTGCCAAGCTTGGATATACTTCATTTTTGCATCTGTCAATGACAATTTATTGACATTAGCATAAGCTTCCAAGATTCGTTGGGCTGCTTTTCCTGACAATTTACGCAACATTTTGGGTGATAAATAATCGTTAGCGTCGACGGAACGTGGGTCAATATTGATTGCAGCACCGTGGGCGGGTTTTTGTAAAGTCAAAAGCGTACGTATATTGGATACCTCGCTTTCATAAGAGCTATCGGCTAGAGAGCGACCTTTCGAAGCCAAACGACAGGCAGCCATCCATTTTGCATATTGATCTTCGGTTTCACATCTAATCCATACCTCGGTGTTAGGGCCATTTCGTCCCTCAGGTGGGACTTCCAAGCGTATAGCATATTTACCTTGAGATAAATTTACGTCAGGTGTTACTTCGCAACCACGTAAATTTATCGTAATAACCGGAGCACCACGACGGGAGTCCTCTGCCGTTTTATACAAATGCAAATGAAGATCCCGATAGGCGAAGAAATAACGTTTGTATCCTTTCATAGTGAATTTTCGTGGCTTTAAAAAACGTAAATAATCTGCCAATTCAGGAATTTTCGTAATATTGCTGTCCGCACTTGGATAAGGGCCCTCCAATGTGATTTGCAATTCATTCAAAGCTGAATCAATATCGTCATCGGTGCCATTGTCCAAGCCCGACGAATCAAAGTCTGTTTTAAAACCGGGATAGCATTCATTTAATTGATTTATTTGAAATTGTAAAGCCGCGAACATTAGACTTTCCTCTTCCGTGCAGTCAAGTTCTTCATTCAATATCGACCACTTTGCCTGCTCGTACAATTGATTAATGCGAACTTGATCGTATTTTGGATTAAGGTCAAAGAAAGTGTAATATTTGAACTTCAAGCATAGGGTATCATATTCTCGTATACCTTGCTCCATAATGGAGAGAGAAGAATCTAGCCATCCCACATTCATGCGGGCTTTTTCAATTAACGTTTTTGGCCTGACCAGGCGAGCTCTAACGTCCGGACTGGGAGCTCGAGGTGAAGCAGCCAAATTTTCCTGGAAGTCACCTAAACTAGAAGATGAATCGAACGTGGCGTAGCCATTACTGCTGGTCTTCCATGTGCCTGTAGGTGAACCTATAGGGGTACCCGGAGCCGTTCCAGCTCTTCTAGGAGTTGTAGCGTATGGTGCTACTGGTGCGCATAACAAATTACCATTTTGCGTTCTATCCAAACTGCTATTACTGCCTTTGTAAGCTGAATTAATGGGTATAAAAGAATTTGTATCCGCAGCAGGCTGCAGATAAACCATGCCATTTGGTTCGACTATGGGCACCTTTCTCTGAGGAAATTTGCCGAAATTTTTCTTTAAGTGCTCGTGTTCTAATGGCTTGCAAAATGACAGTTCTTCTGGATGTCTAATATCTAAATCTTTGGACAAATTAACAATCGCCGCAAAGGTGTTAATTGAAAAATCGACTCTGCAATCTAAATAACGCAAATCGGGAAGCTGAACTCTAAGTATTTTATGCATAGGTGTAAAGTGTAGCAGGCAATCTGCTTGCACGCCCACCTGATCCAAAGTAGAACGAGTACGCGTCAACCACATATTTTTGTCTGGCCACCATAAGGCATGATCAGACCAATCTTTCGGATTTTCTGGATCTACCAGCTGCAACATTAATCCACCTATATGTTGATCACCTCTGACGCGAAGTTGCTTCTCAATCTGCAGATCTGTTATGAAAATCCGTAAATTCCACGTATTTTCGCCCACATGAATCATATTTTCGAAAGTTTGTCACCGTTATAGAATGCAAATGGAAATGAAAAATTGTTGCTGCGAAAAACAGATCTATATGCCCTCAATTCAGTTTGTCCTTCAATTGTTTGTCTGAACCACTTCCTTTGTTTGTTTTGCTTTTTATGATGAAAAAGCTCCGACAATACAACACATGCACATACGCACATACATATAAATATCTTTTCTAAACACTTGACTTGATGACGTAATGCACGCAATGTTTCAATCGCAATCGCTTAATTATTGCACACTTCTACTAATATTTTGGTAGAATGGTAAATGTTCTCATTTTTTGTTGTTGAAAATTCTCAACTTTAGTCGCAACGTCACGCGGAAAAGTTTTTACCCACTTTTGTAAAATGTTTGCAATTTGCAATGAAAGCGAGGACTAGAGCTCATTTTTCTTACAATATTATTTCTTTTTTTTTATTTCTCAATAAGTGTTGCCAATAGTAAGCTTTTTTTGAAAAGGTATCAAGGAAAGAAAAATATGTAAAATTCCATAATCGCGTTGCCAACTCAATAATTGTCTTGCACAGAACCAAAAAATAATTCTAGAAACAGAAAAACAATGATAGTGAGCAATATTAATAATAACAAGGTGATCTGCGCACCTATAAATTAATTCTATAATAATATTTCGATTGCCATCAAATTGTCTCTTTACCACAAAGGATCAGTTGACATACGAATTAATTTTATAAGTTCATCTTATATATTGATAGTAAGGAATCCAGTGTTGCCCAAGTGTTCTATGTTACATATTTTCGATATTTAAAGTTGTAACTATCTAAAATTTCATTTTAACACAATTATGTGACCTTTTTTAGCAATTGCTTTGCGAATGAGATAAGAAATATTTTTGCATTAATGACACATCTTTTCAGAAGTTTTTGGTGAAAATGCTGTATTGTAGAAAACGTAGAAAACCGTGTTTTCTCTCCTGTTTGCGCAACTAAAAAGACTGTTTGTTGTTCTCTTGCACAATTGCCGTTTGGCAGTTGATGATCATTCTATTCTCAGAGTAAACTTTACTTTTCTGCACATTTCTTATGAGAACCCCTGAGAGGCTTTTTGCATATATGTTAAGAATAAAATTCTATTTCTCAGAGTAAAGCTTACTTTACCTTTAAATGTTTATGAAAAAACACAACATGAACAATCAACGCAAATGGAACGTTGAGATTTTTTGATGGATGCCTCTGTTGATTTAGAAATCTTTTTGTTTTATTATTATTATTATTTCTTTTTCTTTAGTTTTTTATTATATAATATTAAAAACACTATTGAAAAATAATATTCAAAATGTTTAAATTTATATTGTGAAAAAGAGGTTATCTCCCTCTCTCTCTCTTCTTTTCTCTTTCACACAGCTGAAGCAAAATTTACCAATGAAGAAATTTCTTCTCAGATTGTACAACAACAATGCCAAGTAGATCCTCTCAGAGAAAGATTTGAATTGTAAATTTCTATCTATCTTCGAAGCGAAGAGATTTCAATTTTCATATTTCTTCGCTTCTAAATTTAGCGTACAATATGTACCAATTCGGCTTTGTTTTTTATCAGTAAATACAACAATCTTTTTCCAGACATGTAATTGTCGAATTTGCTCCATTCCATTATTTCAAAAACATTGTATGGAACATTTCGTTGGCAACATTTCGGCAACAATTTATTTCTGTGTCAATAATTCTGTCTGATCAGTCAAATTAAAAATTAAATAGATTTAAAAAATATTGTTTGCATTTCATAAAGAACGCACACTTTTTTTAAAGCCAAAAGAAATTTTATGTAATCATGATGAATAGGTTGTAAAATATGTTGTAGGAAAAAAATGACAATATTTAATAAAATACGAAGCGGATGGATAAATTAAGGCGTTTTTAAAAAGGTATACGAAAGTGCTGCAGTAAATATCATTTATAGTGTGAAATGAATCAATCGTTGCATGTTTTGTGCAGGTTTCTCTTCTCTTCTATAAATAGCATTTTATGAAACCATAATGTATTAAGTATGAATGTATCGGTGGAAACAATAAAAGTGAGGGAGAAACGCGAAGCAAACATTTTCCTTGACTGCGTCATCGGAGTAACTTTAATTAATTTAAATTAAAATTGAATGTTTTACTGGCTGGCTGATCCCGTTTCGTTAAACGTCGGGTGTTAAAAACGACCCGCGCAACTGGCAAGGGCGTAATTTAAACCACATCAAAGTGTAGATTAATTACTCTTTATGTGACACTTGTATTTATTTATTCATTTAGTCAACATCTACCATCGCATACTTAGTGTCTCTCAAGCTAATCTAAAGTTATACGTACGTTATCTGCTTGTCAGAATTTGGCTTGAGGAGTTGATTCAATGTGTTAACGCCTGCAGTCACAATAGCTTGCAGTATATACAGACCTTGATCACATTTGCGCACAACTAGTTATATATATAAAATTTTAAATTATTGTAAGAAACGAGCCAACGCACATCAGTACGTCGACATTTCCACTGGATTTAAAATACCCAGATCTTCATATCATCTCTTAGAAAGCAAATGCATAATTGTTGAACAAATACGCGCACACACAGACATATCTTTGGGTCTAGGAAATGATAACCGTCATCGCCTGCATTGTGTTGCGAAAACATTCTGGATAAGTGAAGCAATTCGGCACAACTTGTAATTTTGTAAGTAAAAAAACTTACGTCATCAATTAAATCTATATTTATAAAAAAGCATCTGTATGATATTATTGTTGCAATTATTTTTTATTAAGCTTTTTCCCAACAGAACATCAGATTGCGTTATTGTTTCACCGCGCTACCAACCGTTCGCTTTATAATGATTCATGTGGGTGAGAACACTTGGAATTTGCGGATCTATATAACAGATTTGCAGGTGGAAAGGCATCTGAGGGTGCGCGGTGATCAACATATTGGTGGAATTATGCTGCAGTTAGTAGATCCTGAAAATCCAAAAGATTGGTCAGATCACGCTTTATGGTGGCCCGAAAAAAATATATGGCTATCCCGTACTCGTTCTACTTTGGATCAAGTGGGCGTTCAAGCAAACAGTTTATTGCACTTCACACCAATGCACAAAATATTACGCGTACAAATGCCGGATTTACGTCACATTGATTGTCGAGTAGATTTCTCAATAAAAACTTTTGCTGCTGTTGTTAATTTATGCAAAGATTTGGATATACGACACCCCGAAGAACTGTCACTTTGTAAGCCCTTGGAATCTGAACATCTGAAGAAAAACTTTGCTAAATTTCCCCCAAAAAAGATACCTATAATAGAGCCGGATGGTACCGTGTACTTGCAACCAGCTGCTGATACAAACTCTTTCATACCTATAAACTATCATGGTAGCAACGGTAGCTTGGATAGAAGTCATAATGGCAATTTTCTTTGTGCGCCAGTATCACCATACGCTACCACGCCAAGAAAAGCTGGTACTGCACCCGGCACTCCGATCAGTTCACCTACTGGTACCTGGAAACATAGCAGCAGCGGTTATACAACATATGACTCCTCCTCAAGTTTAGGAGATTTTCAGGAAAACTTAGCTGCTTCACCTCGTATACCTAGTCCGGACGTTCGAAATCGTTTGATACGTCCAAAAACTTTGATTGAAAAGGCTCGTATGAATATAGGCTGGCTTGATTCATCGCTGTCCATTATGGAGCAAGGTATACGCGAGTACGATACTTTATGCTTGAAGTTTAAGTATTATACTTTCTTTGACCTTAATCCAAAATACGATCAAGTTCGCATTAATCAATTGTATGAGCAAGCAAAGTGGTCAATATTGAATGAGGAACTTGACTGCACGGAAGAGGAAAGCCTAATGTTTGCGGCTTTACAATTTCAAATAAATCAACAAACTGACACTTATCCGGGTCTGGATTTCCCCATCGATTCCTCTAACGGTACCGACGATGATATTGACTCGGCTCTCAATGAACTGCAAATAACTCTTGAGGGTCCGAATGTTAATAAGGAGGGTAACATTACCAAAATTCCGGAATTGTCCGATTATTTACGTTTTTTGAAACCAAAAAAATTCACCATGAAAGCTTACAAGCGGTATTTCTTTACTTACCGTGATTTACATTTACATTTGTATAAAAGCGCTGAAGAGTCACGACGCGGAGCCCCCGTAATTACAATTAATCTTCGTGGCTGTGAAGTAACGCCAGACGTGATTTTATCCCAAAACAAATTTGCCATAAGATTAGAGGTTCCGCCGGAAGGTAGTATTGGTCCTAATACTGAAGTATGGATTCGATGTGAAACTGAAGAGCAGTATGCTAAATGGATGGCTGCTTGCCGTTTGGCTTCAAAAGGCCGTTCCCTCGCTGACAGTTCTTATGATAGCGAGGTTGCTAATATAAGAACTTTATTAAGCTTGCAAAAGCCTACACAGGGCGCATTAGTGAATGTGGATCCACGCTCCATAGACGCAAACGAATATTTATCATCGAAGATGTTACGAAAACTCTCAAACAAATCGGCTCATCGCATTCTGGAAGCTCATGCCAATGTTCGTAAACTTTCCCTAATTGATGCAAAAATGAAATACATTCAAGCCTGGCAATCTTTACCTAACTTTGGTGTTTCTCTGTTTGTTATCAAATTCGACGGCCATAAAAAGGAAGAATTACTTGGTGTGGCACATAATCGTATAATGCGTATGGATTTGAATACTGGTGATCATATTAAAACGTGGCGGTACAATACCATGAAAGCTTGGAATGTCAATTGGGGCATTAAGTGTATGATGATACAATTTCACGATGAGAATGTAGTTTTCTCATGCCTCTCGGCCGATTGCAAGGTTGTCCATGAATTTATAGGCGGTTACATATTTATGTCTATGCGTTCGAAAGAGAACAATCAAACTTTAAACGAGGAAATGTTTCATAAACTAACAGGGGGCTGGATCTGAAATATCATATCCTATAGAAATTAGTACACGTACAAGGATTACGTGAATTTGCATCAAAAACAACAACAAACTGCTTTGCACTTATACACTTATGATTGAACAATTTTATGTATAATTAATATTACAAATAACATAATTAAATATCGATTTGTGCAAGTAGCACAATTTAAAAAACATACATTCATACGTATGTATCTTTCTATGGAAACAAAAAGTCCAGTGCAAATACGATCCAAGACAATAATGGAGAATATTAATCATATTATAACAATTTTAAGTACATCCGTAACTTTTAGGGAAATGAGTTTTTTTCGCGATTGTTTGCTAATAAAAACTTTAATGTTAATATAAATTATTTTAAAAAAAAGTAAAAAATAACAATAAAATCCGTAAACTTACCAAAAATAACAACCAAGGAAATCTGATTTTTATTGCTTTTCTCTATTCAAGTAATATATGTACATATATATTTTTTGTATAATTGTTGGCGAAAACCAAACAGAAGAAAATGAATAATAAAATTGTGTATGTTTTGTGGTGCGTCCGAGTGTATCACTCCAAGGATTGTTTTGTTAATTCTGGGCATGTGTGTGTTCGGGAATGGCAAAAGAGGCGAGGTGCATGCACAGTCTTGCTTGATATATCAAATTCATCTTATCTCGTGGCAAGTAATCTTTGTTGTTGTTTATCTTTTCCAGGAGAAAGTGGTTTATGAATAGTAGTTTCTATCCTTTTTTACTGCTTAGTTTTATTAGGCGACATTTACTCTACGGTTTTTTTAAATCAATTTTTACCCCAATATAGCTCGTTCATTATTCATTCATATCATATAGGTAAAAAACTTTACGGCTCGTGTTGTATGTTACAACTTTAATAATGTTTATGTCCCGATTTCATTGTTGGGTTTATCAAGTTCAACTGAAGGGTATTTTATATATTAATACTTTTTAAAAACTGAAGCAATAAGGACGAAAAATCTGTTACTTAAAGTCCCCTTTTTTACATTCCTATCTTTATCGCTCACTGTTAAAAAGCATAATTGAGAAAACGAGAGAAATTTCCTAGGTTTATGAAAGTAAAAGATAGAGAGAAGAGAAAAAAGAGGCAAACAAGAGAATATTTTTAGTTAATAACGGAAATTTTTGAATTTTATCAATCACAATTTCAATTTCTCTCATCACGGTCAGGGAGTGTATTTATCACTTTATTGTAAATAAAGAACACAAAAAAAGAAATAATAATAATTCAAAGAATTCAAAGAATATACACATCAATTATAATACATGGGTCGTAACGTTATACTTTATAAGCAAATACTTGTGGGGGCTAACACTTGGGACTTTAACTTTGCTGACATTTTTCCAAACCTTATTGGAAATTAACAAATCATTTGGTTTTGCATGTGTACATACAAATAAAACGAAGAGATTTGTCTAATTTGTGTTTATCTTCCATTAATATACACCCTTTTATATTATGTGATTTGCAATTTCGGTTCATACCCTCAATTTTCTAGTAAGAAATGAAGAAAAACAAGCAACAAAGTTGAAATTCTTGTATTAGACAGTCATAAATAATAATTTCTGGATTATGGATTAATTAATGTACACAAAGGCTGCCAATGACGTTATAACATTTAAGCAGATTATGAATTTTAACAAATTTTTTTCTTTTTATAAATTGATTTATTTTTTGTTCTAAAACCATATGTTTTTGTCTGCATTTTTCTGTAAAACAATATGGTAGCGCGGTTGCACATTAATCAACAATGTATATGTGCAGGGTTTATGGGATCTGGGATGTGTTACGAATACTCGGCGAGATTTATAATCCGTATTATAAGCTTGCGATTGATAAAAAGAAGAAGATGAAATTCAGCTATTGCGCTGTTATTTCGAGTGAACTTCAGATAGATCCACCTTTTGTTATACCGATCAATTCATATTCTGGAACGATTTAAGCTTGCCGGTTGATCTGTCTACACGAATTAGGTACGGAAAATTTTAATCATATATACCATTTTTTGGACCCCTTCCCCTATAGGAATTCTCAAGAGAAATAACCTTTATATGACAACAAAGTCTCATATTGTGTCCTTTATAATGAAAGTAGATGAAGAATAAGAAGTTAACTGACAGTAAAATTTATTTTTATGAAACTTTGATAATGTCAGTTCATGCTTTGAATCCCTTATCATATAAAAAATTCATGAAAAGCATATCTTTGCATGAAAACGACATCCAATCTTTGGTATTTTATCGCGAAAATAAACAAATTTTATAAGGCGATAATGTTCCTAGTTTTTTTTTGATTGCACTCTTTTGCTTTTTTCAACGGGATGGAGCCTCTTTAAAGTTGCGTTGTGGAAGAAGTACATGCTAGAAAGCTAAACAGATGCTTTATATGCGTAGGTACATATTGTTTCTTACGCAGACAAGCTTGGATGAGACCAACGAAAATATGAAAATGACCATTCGCACACACATTCATTTCCAATAAACAGGCAAAATGCGAATCGTTGATATCGTCGAAAGTTTGTCATGCTCGGTCTTTGTGATGATCTAGATATCTTGTTAGTCATTAATATTTCGTCTGGTGTAATCTTGCGAGACCCATAATGCTTGTGTTTGCCTTTGCTCTGGTCTTTTCCGTTGATACTTTCATCATCTAAGTCTGGCTCTTTTATTTACGGCCTAAATGTATATGTCGTTAGCATGGGTATAAGTGATCTTTCGGACGTTCGAACGAAGTCTCAACCAAGTTCTATCTTATAGTCAAATCAACACAATCAAACAAAAAACATATCGCAAAAATATGCATCTTTTTACAACTTAATCGCTTTTGGAATTTTATAAATTTCTTTTGAAGTAGGCATTGATACCGTAAAAAATAACTGGCATTAGTTGTTTTCTTTTAGTAGTTTTTCTATGAGGTTTGTGTTCGCAATTTTAACATTTCAATTGACATCTCTGACTTAGATTATATACGATATCATTATTTTTGTTTTGTTGCTGTAAAAGTGGTATCATGGGCATTTTGTTGTTGCAAATATTCTGTCACCAGATAATAATAAAAAAAGTAAAATAACAGCGAAGGGTTTCTATTTGTAATACGAGAAAATTGTTCGCAATAAATTTAATTAAAAGCAGCAGTACAATATCAAATGACAACTAAGCGCAAGCCCTGGCGTAAGAATCTCTACGAAAATTCTGACTATGAGGATAATTATACAGATCCTAGCTTCCTGAAGGACTTGAAGACTAATTTACATGTGCGTTTCTTCACATTAGGCGAAGCCATACAAGGTGTAACCATATTAAATAACCAAATATCCTGCATAACGGGCTTTCTAATTATTTTTTATATGCTGTACAGTGAACGAGTCGGACCCACCACAATTTTATGGCCAAGCTTTATCATAACAATAATTGGTTATTTATGCTGTCACGGTAGAAACTTGAATTTGCATTGTATATTGGAAGATTCTAAAACGTTATTGGCTGTGTTCTTATTTGGTTATTTATTTGCTCCAGTTTTGCACACGCTAACGTATGCCATTTCCACCGATACCATATTTTCGATGACGTTCTTTGTTATGGTTTTGAATTTAGTATTCTGCGACTATGGTCTGTCGGTGGCTATGGTATCAAAAGCCATTTCATTAAATGCTGCTATATTCGGTTCTATATGTTTGGCCTCACGTCTGCCTACCTCATACCATGCTTTTGTTTTGCTCGTTGAATCGGCGGTATTTTTTGTCCTTTATCCTATCGTTATAAGAGAATATTGGCGGCCATACTTTTTAATACCTATTTTTGTTGCATGCTGCATTGCATTATCATTTGTTTCTTTAAATGTTTTATGTATTTATGTGGCGTTAATTGTATTCATAAATTTCATCTGCCCATATTTGTTTGTTAGGCAACAACGTCACAAATACAACATACATGGGCCATGGGATGAGGCCATAGTCGAGGAAACTAATGATGATAACATTGATGGAAATTTATAGCATCAACTTTATGTAAGCATTAAGCAGCAAAAATTTCCAAACTTTATAATTTAATTAATAAGGGCGAGTATTACACCGTTGTATATGTATGTAAATATGTCGTAACTTTTTTTTGTATTTTTTTACAAGAAAATAAAATTTAGAAAAAATATGCAGACTCTTTAAATGTACACATTGAGTCATATAAAAGGTCTCCGCGGCTTTTTGCTACTAGATGGTGTTGATGCCTGATGATATGTCTGGCAACACTCATCTCGATTGTCTCAAACGAACAAGCGCTTGAAAGGTGACATTTTAACTTACATTTTCTGTGAAAATGGTTTTCTAATTCTTTGCTCGTGTAATAAGTTACATTAATTTGAAAATGAGTGGAATATCTGAAGAAATACGCTATGTGATGCTTTTTTACTACAAAAAAGGTAAAAACGCTGCAAAAACATGCCGAAAAATTTGTGAGGTTTACGGCGAGAATGCTGTGAGCGAACGGAGGACCCAGGAGTGGTTCGCTCGGTTCCGTTCTGGTAATTTCGATGTCAAAGATGCATCTCGCTCTGGTCGGCCAGTCACTGAAAAAGTCGATGATATTTTGCAATTGGTGGAGCAAGACCGGCATGCAAGCTGTCAGGAAATAGCGGAGGCACTAAACATCAACCACATGACAGTTTGGAATCATTTGAAAAGAGCAGGCTATAAAAAGAACCTCGATGGTTGGGTATCACATAAACAAGAAAAGAAAAAAAAAAAGACCCAAAAATGATAAATCTAACAAAATACGAAGCGTATTAAATGTAAATAAAAATCACTTTTTGCGTATAATCTTTTCTTTCATAATTTGGCGCTTCATTAAATGCCGGATTTTAATATATCCGATCATTTATATTAGTGAAGCCACTTATCTCTTTCCCATTCGTTTCTGATCAAGTAAGAAATCATTTAAGTAGCCGAAGTCATGACTTTTGTCAGGGTCCGACTCTTTCAGGATCTCATTTTGTTAAATTCCAGGGCGTGTTGCAACACAAAATTATAGGTATTTGCAAAACTGTTGATCATTTTTTCACTTGAAAAAGGTATTTGTACAATTAAACGAAATAGTTACCATCACTTTCTACAACATTTTACAACATGGCGAAAGAATTTATGTTGGTTTGGCAGCCATCCACCCAACGGCCCGTTTTCGTAATTTTTTAGCTTTGCGGATCCGCGTGCCGCCCAAGCCATGGTGTATCAATCTGAACAAGTGATAATCAGAAGGCGCCATGTCTGGGTGCGGCAGAACTTCCAATTCGAGTTGTAGAAGTGTATTCTGGACAACTCTTGCCGCAAGGGCATTGGCATTTCCAGTCAATTAACGAGGCGGCCGTTTTCTCTTCTTTCGGGCCTTTTCCATCGCATGTAAAAGTCTAGAAATAGTTGATTTACCGACTGTTAAGCTGTTCGAAACCTCTTTTAAAGTTGCAGCTGGATTTTCGGCCAATAAGTCTTGCAATTCACTGTGTTCAAACGTGTTTGGTCCTACAGGCTGTTTTTTATCATTGACATCAAAATCATTACTTTTAGACCGTTGGAACCAAAATCGATAATTGGGATACAATGGAGCATCATCACCATAAAATTCTGAAAGCAATTGATGGGTTTCGTCTGCAGATATCTTCAAATCAAAGAACAACAAAAATGAGTGTTGAAAATGCCATTTTGAGGGCCACATGATCAGCGTCGGTGTACGCTGAATAAATCAGCAACATTAATGGAAAACAGTTATTTTATATGGAGGAAGATCAAAAACATCGAATTCAACGGTTTGGTACACTGGTATTTCCCATTTTTTCGTATTTTTACCTGCAAAAGTCGCTGATGAAAGGCTTTGCAAGCACCTAATATTTCTTTCGGTCTAAAGTATAAACGTATCTTAGAGTAGAGGAAGACGAAGAAAACCGCTAAGATCTATTAAGTGTATTGAGGGATGCTTTAGCGACGCATCATTTTCCCTCATCTTGCTATTTATAATATTCAAATTAAAGTTACAGATGGGGAAAGCTCGGCAAATTTTAAGTCCTAGATCTCTCTCTCTCTCTCTCTCTCTAAAAGTGCACCGCTCCACATTTTTTCAATAATTCGACCCAATTTATGCGCTATCATTTAATATTTCATATTTCAAATTATAATTAAACATATAAATTTTATAAAGAAACCCCGAATATATACATGGCCCAAATAGGTTTTTTTGTTTTTCTTACGGAAAACAGATTTCATATGTTTAGCGTGCTTCTGTCTCTGTTCATTCGTGTCCGCGCGCGAGCGCAAAATAAGTACAGGTCTTCCGCGCTTCACTCAACGACTTTGTCTTATCTAAATGTTCGATATCTATATAAAAACAAAAAGAGAGCACGGTGGGAGGAGGCTTTTTTATTTTAATATTATAATAATAATAATAATAATAATAATAATAATAATAATAAATATTTTCTTTTTTTGGGAAAGGGAATATATTCTTGTATAGTTTATTAAAAGATGTTGATTTTTTTTTTTTTGCTTTCAATTTTTGACTGTTTAAATCATTCAAATGCGGAATTTTATTGAAAATGCAAGAAGCCGCCTGTGCTTGCTCCTCCTCTACTCTTGTGAAATGCTGCTCTTACGTAGAGTAACGATATTTGTTGAACGGATCATTTTTATCGAAAGCACCGGTTCATATGCTTGCGACTGTGTTCTACATATTTGAATGAGTTGGTTAGGTTAGTTACACATGGGTTTTACATTCATTTTTAAAATTAATTTTCCCGGGCCCTAATTAAGACTGTGTCACAGTGTCACCGTGCGAATCATCAGATCAAAATTAAACTCAACAACATTCTTAATTAGATTTTATAAATCTGCAACGATATCGTCTCCTTTTCCGAAAGTTGAACTTCTTCATTTTATTAGGCATCGCAAATCCGGCTCTTTTGTTGGAACATTCTTTACATATACAAATATAATATAATTTGCTTAAATTATAGATAACATTAGCATTTTCGTATTGTTTGTAAATAATATAAATTATTATTAATTTAATATGAAAATGAAAAGAAAAACAAAGCATTTTGCGAAAAAAATTTGCGTCTAATACAAAGCGCCAATAAATTCATCTAATAAACTTGCTTTTTAAAATAATTTTAAAGGGACTTCATTTATTATTTAATTTAACACTATAGAAAAGTTATTTCAATTAAATTTCTGGAGCGAAGCTTTTACGATAAAGCAACAGATCGATCAGGAAAGAAAAAAGGAACTTTTCTGCAAGAATTTATTTGCTTTTTAAAATAACTTTCAAATAATTTCGCTTCAGACAAAGAGAGGGCGAAGGAGGATTGATTTAAATTTTTCGATATTCAATTTTTTTTTTTGTTTTTTGTGTTTTGTTTTTTTACAGAATAGTCATCAACAATATAATCATTACCTAGAATTGTGTTTTTGTATATTAATTTTTGTTTTCATTAAATTTGTTCTATAATGTATAATCGAGAGAAAGAAAAAAAAAAAAAAAGTACAAACAAAAAAAGAAAATATATATATACATATACACATATATATATGTGTAAACTGTGTTATAATTTTCTTGTTTGTTTTTGACATTAAATGAAATTTCCTTTGAAATTCCGATCCGAACGAGTACAAAGATTGAAATTTAATTTGGTCATCAATGAGTTTATTTAGGTAGGGATAGGTGGTGGTGGTGGTGGTGGTGTGGGAAAGAATGGTAATGTTTGTTATTGGTGGTTGGTTGGTTGGTTGGTTGCTTGCTTGGTTGATTATAAAATGAAAGTCACCTATTACGTTTCCTATATGCATGCGTACGTGTGTGTATGATTCAATAATAATCGTAGCAATTATAATATGGGAAATTATGAAATGATTTTAAGGTTACAGGGCCACTTCATCATTTGTTCTAAAGGTGGCAGTTGATAGTTCCACTTGCTCGTGATTGTGCTGCTCGGCACGTAATTTTAATGTGTGCCTCCTTTGAGCAGTGATCGTTGTACTGCTCTCAGGCGACTGGAACATTTCATTTCTGTTGTCACGTGCTGTGGATGGGGATGGTGGCGTTAATAACGCCTCAGAAGTTATCATAAAGTAATCATCTTCGTTAGCAACATTCTCCCCTGGCAGTTCACTGTTAGTTTCAGTTGGGCTTTTTACCTTTGGTTGTAGATGCTGTTTTTGTGGTTTTTGTTGTTGATCTTTTACATAGCGATTATGCATTTGTTGTTGTTGCTGTTGTTGTTGCTGCTGCTGCTGCTGCTGCTGATAATAACTGCTTTGCTGATATATTGATGATGACAATGATTTCATAGATACTGAGGTTTTTGGCAATAAATTTTGTGAATGTTGTCAAACAATTTCACCATTTGGCTGCGCCATATTCGAACCGTCGCCACAACCACTTGCTCCTCCTGATCCAATTGGCGGTGAATCGTTGATTCCTGTTGTTGGCACTGTTTCCAGCAATGAACCAGCCTCGATATCATTGGCATGATTGCGGGTAGAGTTACGTTGCCGACACATATACGGTGAACTGGTGGGAGAAGGCAGCTGATTCTAAGCAAATGATAATAACTTTTTGTTAAGAAACAAATAATTGCGCATTCGCTGATCATAATTAACTTTTCTATTACCAGTAATTTATTATTATTTTGGCAACAAGTAGCCTTCACGCAGCCATTATCTGTTGTGGGCGGACAATCTAAGGCACAACAATCGGAACCGCTCATATTGAGACTTGAAGTGCCATCCGACATTAAACAAACGGAATCCAATTCTACAAATTCAGGTTGAATAGTTGTTGAATGAATGCCTTCGTTATGAAAGAATTCCTTAACCTTCTCAGCGATTTTCATATACTCCGATAGATTATGACATCTACACATCAATGATTACAAAAATATATAGCTCATTAAATAAGAAACAACAAACACGTATTTTATTAAAATCATTCGATATGATAGCACTCGCTCGTTCGCTTCGCTTATGGGCCAATAAATTCACTGAGCCCGGCCTTGCACGCATGCAATGCCACATCAGAAAAGATAATGTTATGCTACTATTTTGCAAACCTATTGCTATATTCTATCCGCAGACAGAGCAAACACATCTTATCAGAAGAGGAAATATTATTGCAACTTAGATCTTTAATTGCCAGATATTCGTTGATAGAATTCGAATCTATAATTGAACTGACAAGAACCAGATAAAAACCATAATACAGGATCACTTTCCGTTATTTACGCTTTTCAAGAATACACTTATGCAGTTTATGGTATCGTGTTTCAATTGCATACCTTTAAGATGAAGGGTCAATGTCAATTTTTAATTTTTTTTCATTGGGTTAACAGACACTTTGGACCTTCTAGTATATGGGGGAAAAAATTCATAACCCGAGAAAACTTTTCTTTTTTTTTGGAAGGTCGGCTCAGAAAAAACTACATGGGTGAAACGGACTCCCTGCAGCAAAGTTATAGCCTAATCTCAACTTTGCTTATTCGTAACTTATCTGATCCGTAAAAAAGATCAGATCGATTAGAAGTGTTTATGATCAAACAAAAATGCCTAGAGTTTAGCTTCATCGAGACGATCGTTGAGCAGATATCAGCTTTTATCGCTTCTGCCAAGAAATTGAAAATTTGAGATGACTATGAATACGCCTATTACAGCATATATTATCTGGTCATCTGGCAATACGTCAAATTTAAAACGTTCGATTACGTTTTGGACAAATGCAGGAAAGGAAACTCTTTTGATCTCAGACAATGAGGAGGAATTATTGAACGTGAGGAAATATGTTTATAGAAGAGAAGAGGGCTTCCTAACGAAACATGAGTTTTCAAAACTATCCAAGCAACAAGTCGTAACATTTTCATTTTTCTCCGTTCAAATTTTGTACGTTATCTTTAAAATAATATTACTTAGATTATCACGTTCAATATTTTGGCTAAGTCAATTTACGACGTTTTTTACTAAGAAAAGAATTTTAGACTCATTTTTCATGCAATTTTTTATCAAAAAAAAAACTTTTTAAAATTCTTAAGCATAGGCTTAATGATCGTGGTGAATATTTTCATTTTATTACTTTATCGCCCTGCTATCATTTCGAAAACGTTGCCAACAAAACCCGTTACAGTCGCCTACCTACCACTGTAACATTGCATAAACTTAATCTGTAAATATTACCTAATATGTGCGGAGGCAATTATGCGATCTCCGGCTAATTGCCATACGTGAAATTCATGGACTGCCAAAACACCATCAACTTTTTCTAGTAACCGTTTTTGTATGGCGTCGACCTAGTAGTATATGTATTTATATATACATACAAATATATAAAATGAAATAAGTAAATAGTAAAAAGAAGACAATAAGAGAATTTACTTGTATGTGTGTTGGCACTGTTTGTAATAAAATTAAAGCAGATTCACGTAATAGCGGCCAGACAGAATGCAAAATTAAGCAAACCAAAACAATGGACAAAGCTGGATCCATATAATAGCGATACTTCCATTCTGTTTTCCATACAATCAAAGCGCTTATAACGACGATGATACTACCTAAAGCGTCACTTAAAACATGTAAGAACGCACCGCGCATATTCATTGAACCAGGATCATGACTATGACCTCGACCGGATTTCTTCATTTGTTTTTCTTTCTATAAGCAAATAGTGAAAAGCAAAAAGGAAAAGAAATGATAGGTAATGATAGGTCTCATCGAATTTTCTATAAAACGTCCTTTCACCTGTTTTTCATAGCTAAAATCTGTATTTTCCACTTCGCCATCATCAACATTTGCTAATTCAGTGAGACGACTGTGATTGCGCCTTAAGCCTCCACCATGCGAATGGCCATGATGACCACCATGTTCTTTTGTTTTAGAGACGGATATATTATAAAAGAAAAAAAAAAACAAAATTAAGAATTTTGACTGAGCGTAACCGATATGTTTGTTCTTACCGTATAACAAACATAAACCTATGACATTAACAACTAAACCTAACGAACCGACTATCACCAGCAATTCCGGTTCATGTATAGTTTCCTCTTCTATGAATCTGGCAAAGAAAAAGGAACAGAAAGGAATGCGAGATAATATATACATATATATATATATATATACATATATATATATATATATATATATATATATATATATATATATATATATATATATATATATATTAATGTTAAAATTCATTCATATACCTTTTAAAGGCTTCTATTGTTATACTAAAGCATAATGCGACAAGAAAGACCGCGTTAATAAGGGCTCCTAATACTTCGGCACGTGCCCATCCAAAAGTGTTTTTGGACCATTTCTTTGGACTCATCTGAAATGAAATGAATGATAATGAATAGTAATAATTTAATTTGATCATAATTTACGTTAAACTTAGTTTAATATCAAAAATTAAAAAATCTTCTTTTATTTAATTATTTCTATTTCTTTTCGCAACAATGTTTTACGAGCATTTTTTATAATTTCTACTTTTTTTTAAAAACAAATTATTAGATTGAATCACAAACAAGTTCCGATGCACGTAAGTAGAATCTATTGTTCGTATTCCCCCTTAATAAGCAAATAGCGAAACAAATGAGCTTTTGTTTTCACTGCAAAGATGAGGAGTCAGTTAGTCGCCCGTGAACTGTTTTGCGTGGGACATGTTACATTCAACTGTTTGTTCGTAACCCCTGCAATGGAGAGTCACTCAAGTACATATTCGACATGTCAGAAGATCGCATGTCACACAAGTCTGTCCTCACGTGTACAAATCAAGCCTTTTTTAAATAGGATTATAAAAGATGATGAAAGACGGATCACCTATGACAACATCGTTCGCAAAAGACAGTGGGTCGACAAGGATCAACCACCTACTGAAGTATATGGTAGGATGGAGGCATAACTGATTACGAATTCTTGAAATCAAGTTTGTATGAAGCGATTCAATGCAGGTCACTCTCGTCGTCATAGGATAAATCTCCCGGTTGTGTCAAAATGATCAGTATAAGTAATTTTCTCATTTTGTTGACATATATGTAGATATTTTGTAATACCTTTGAAGCGCGTTGCTGACTTCAAATGCAAACGCAAATCTAAAACACTTTCTAGACTAAAACGATCTATTAAGATCTGCTTATATTGGAATTGATAAGAGAGCATGGTCCAGTTTTCCATTCCTTTTCCTATTACGGTATAGTTTACATAATGTTATCCTACAGATAAGTTGGCTCACATGCAACTAAAGCATCACTTACTGCACACGTTCTGAAATCGCTTTTAATATATACTGACGCTTAAAGGTAAGATGAATTTGTGAGAGCTCGTTTCGTTCTCATAAAGAAATGTTATAGTAGTAGTAGTAGTAGTAGTAGTAGTAGTGGGGCATTTCGTCGTGACGCAAAACTATTTTACAAGTGCTGTAAGTACATGGGAAGTTTTTAAGTTTTTTGTTAATTACTATTCTAAGACCAAAATTAGACCAAAGAAACAAATTTTAAGACTAAAGTCATTTCTAAGTTTAAATATTCTCTAAAAGAAAAGCAACATTCTTATGACCTTTTTATACCCTACACCGTTTGCGTTACAAAGATATATTAATTTGTATACAACACTTAGAGTGACTTAAACTAGGACCACCCACCACCTTTCTATTATAATAATCGAATCGCTGAATCACTTTCTGAATAAGTGCAAGTTTCGTCTGTTTGTCTGTTCATCTTGTGATTGTAATTTTTTTTTACTTTTGAATTACTTCCGGAGTAGTATTTAATGGTGGGTGGTAGGCTGTAGTCCACTACAATGCGTTTACCACTAAATAATAATAAGTGCTTTGTCAACGAGTTATACTAAAATTATTGATTTCCATAACTTACTTTAACTGATAGAAAGGATATGACGAGCGCAGCTATATCGCCCAGCATATGAAAGCTGTCAGCTACCAAAGACATGGAATTTGTTACATAGCCGACAACGATTTCCACAAAGAAGAAAAAACCGGTCAACAGCATCATGGAAAGTAAGCGACATTTTTTACCTGAGTATTTGGACATTTTAGCAAATCTGCAAAAGACGAAATGTTATTAAATCGATTGAAAAATATATCGTTGAAGCGATATTAATTATTTTTAACTTTTATACGCATATAATTATACATATATACTATATATACATATATATATATATATATATATATATACATATACATACATATATATAGTATATATACATATAAATTGAAATAAGAACAACAAGACAACAAGTTACAAGAAAAATCGTGTTATCTGAATGCAAATTTATTGCAGAAGATAACAAAATCACAAACATACGCACTTTGGCTTAATAAAAATATGAAATAATCTAAAAAATATTAAGCCTTTCTAGTCATTAGAGATTGTTGACGTTAATACATTGTAAGGCTTAGTATTTCTTTGATCTTAGCTAACATCGAAAGAAAATTTTTCAAATGACTTAGCATAAAACACGCAAACATCTATAAAAGAAAAGAAAAGAAAACTTACGAAAAATGAATTTTAGCAAAAAAAAAAAAAAAGAAAATATAAACAGAATTGAAATCATCACCAATATAATCATCAGTTCTTACATCATTATAGTTTGCTCGCTTTGTCGATTTTGTACAAATCAAATGATCACACGTTTCTGTATACATGTAATCGAAGTTGCAATGTGTTGAAATCACAGCCGCGATCAGATTTATATTTTAACTAAAAACTCATAGCGAGAGATATAATTATCGAAATATAGTTTTAGCCGGATTTGTTTTAAAGCTAGTGCTACTAATACTGCTACTACTACTACTACTACTACTACTACTACTACTACTACTTCTACTACTAATCATCGAGCAAGCTTAGTGCGGTAAGCATAATGCATAAATTGAAGTGATTTTTTTTTTTTTTTAAATATTCTCATATGTTGGATTTCCCGTTTGTTTTTTTTTTCTTATTTATTTCTATATATTCATTTTCGTTTCGTTCTAATCAATTCATGTCATTCCAATTACACGTAAATGAAATTATGTCACGTTGTTTAAGAGCCGAAATATTGATTCTCATAGCCCCAGACAGATATTTGCTTTGTGATAATTTTTTTTTTTTTTTTTACTTTCTTTGTTTATTTACTTTTCCTCCTCTCTTATATGCATCGATATCGTGTTTTCTTTTTCCCCAAAAAAAAAAAAAAAAAAATGCTGTTGTTTTGACAACAATTTCAATAAAATTTTGTTATTATATATATATGTGTGTATATGTATCTAATTAAATAAATCACATGAATAGAATTCTTGATTGCTATCTTTTATTTACATATGTATGCACACACATATTCATAGCGAAAATATTTACGTACGCATACTTGTACGTCTATTCGTCTATGGTTTGTTTATTTAGTCACAACAACTTGAATATGAAGGAAAGTCTCTATCAATATAACAGTGCTGGCGCATTTTAACAAAAAGATCCTGTTGATGTCAGCGATATTCGCAAGAAAGCCGAGAACAACAAACAAATAATTTACATTCAATTTAAATAGAATTTTTGTTAATAGCCGCAACTTGATCGTTTATTTTTTATTTATTTTATTATTTTTTAATTTAAACGATACTTAAGAAAACATTAAATACGAGAATAAAGCAATCCGAGATCATACACATGTTGCAAGGTTCATTCTTAAAGGAATGCCTCGGTTTAGTGTGGCTTTTTTTGAGATTATCTATGTTTTGTCAGATCGCATAAAGGACATATACCGCGGCAATCAGCGCGAATTTTTAATACCGTCTACCGCATACTTAAGAAGTAACTAAGCGGTGTAAGTACCAAATCGGATTCAATTATCAGTGCGGTAGACCATACTTTAATTACGATTGGTGTGTCATCGCAGTTATAATAGGTCACGCTATCTATATAGGGAATATACCCAGTGTGGTTGATTGTGTTTATTAAGGAAATAAAAAAAAAAAAAAAAAAATTAAAAAAAATATAGTCAAGCAATACCAACTATACTTACACTTTGCTCACAACTTGTTTTCATACAAGAGCACACTTTTTACGGGATCTTTTATGTGGAAAAGGGTTCAAAACATAAACGGACCTGTGTAAATTTGCCGGAATCAGTTTTTTATTTACATATGTATTGTCGTCATAAATTCGGGAAAATTTCAGTTCAGGCCTACTTTTCGTGAATAGCCTTACACAGAATGGGTTCCGAAAAATATGCATAAATATAATCCGGATCAGGCACAATTAACTTCTTTGTACAGACTAAGGTGCCACAAATAGACGTACACCATTCAAATTTGGTACAGTTGCGCTTTATGCCAAACTACTATTATTGCTCAATTATCGTTCCGAAATATTAAAAATGGAACGATTTCGCCATATCAAGACTTATTTTCCTCAAGAAAGTTAATGTAACAGGGGGTTGAAAATATCGGCCAATCCAATCCAAATCTTTTGCATCTTGTGTTAGTATGCCAAAATATGATTGCTCAGTGATTTTTGTTGGGAAATTTTGGATATTCTAAGCTTGTTGTATATAGGATGTGGTCGTAAAACGCGTCTAATCTAATCCATTTTGTACGTGTCGAAAATTGTGAACTGTCGATTAAGAACGAACGTACATGGGCAGACCTCATCCGGATAGACGGACGGACATATTTATATAAATTCAATAAATGCTTTTGATTCGATTGGTACCATAAAATATGGAAATATTTTAGGATCTTGTGTGTGTATTACATACAGCACAAACTTATTATACTCTGTAACATGCCAGGATTGTACTAAATCTTGGGCATTTTGAGTGGAATCATCCACTACTTCATAAATTCATATTAGTAAGAAAGGAATCATAATTCTTATCAGCGCAAATGTATGGGCTTGATCTTTGACTTTCAATGAGTTCTCGTTTATTATTGTCCACACTGCCAGTACCTAGCGTTAAACCATTAAATCAATGAATGAAACGAACAGTAGGTAACGTCTCAAAGCATAGATCTTTACCTGTTACCACTAGAACTCACTAAAATAGCTTTTGTGTCCAATAAAAAATATTAGTTGAGTTATAGTTCTTCTAGTAAAACTTAAGAAATGAGAAGCAAACTGTGACGTCAGTATCAAAATTTTGCATTCAGAAATTTATTTAATGCAAACCATCGAGATTACGGGATGACGAAGAAAAGAAGAGGGAGTCAAATTCGAAAAATTGAATTACAAATGTTTAGAAGAGTAATAAGAGCTCAATAGTATTTATGCATGTATCTGTTTCGTGGGAACTCTAGTTGTAAGCTTCATGTAGCAATCATTGCCTTATTCCTCTTAGTGCAAACACTTAAGATCAAAAATAGATCAAATCTCTCATATTTTGTAAACCATTTCAATTTTCGACATTAAAACTATAGGTCCCAAGGGGTCTTGTAGAAATTATTGTATATATTTGAGGGACTTATTTTTTTCTTTTATTTACTTGGAAATACCGATACAATATTACAATTGCTGGCAGATTGCTCGAAGATATTTCAATTCGCTGCGTGGATTGTGTTTGTCCATTTTTTAATATTAAAAAAAAGTGAGGAAATGATTAACATTTCAATACTTGAGAATTTTAATTAACGCGACCATGTTGTTGTATTCATGTAGAAGAATGCTTTAGAGTTTTGCACTGATTAGGAATATGGACAGTGTACATAAATATATGTGCAAAACATTGTCAGATTGATAAAAACAGAAAAGCAGAGTTCAGGCGGTACTCGCCTGACTTATTCCGAGAGTGCACACAACAAACCTGGGTATGCATCGAAATTAATTTTATAAATTTTATTTATATAAAATGCATATTATTTCTTTTTCCGGGGGGAGAGAGGGGTGGGGGCGGATTCCCTTGTCTCTTTTTCTTTGTGTTTTCTCATGTCTCGTATCTTATCTACTTCTCACATCATCATCATCATCATCATCATCATCACCATTATCAAAGAAAGCAAATGAAATTTTTTTGAAACAGACAACAAGTTGAACAACATTTAAAAAAAACTTTTTCTTTTCAATTTTCAATTTAAAAACTTACACAAAAAGTTGCATTTTGTGCATCCAGTGTATTGGGGTATAAACGATTTGCGATTTCCTTTTGTTTTAAATATTTTATCTGAATAAAATATAATTAATAAAATAACACGCTTGCTGCTCCCCTCTCTCATAGACGATGCAACACCCACGGCAACCAGCGATTAATTGCAGAGAGGAAATAAGAAAATTTAATTAAAAAAGAATTTTAACAAACACTGCGAGAGAAATGTGAAAATGTACCGATTGCTCACGCGTGTAATGAATTCACACGAAATCAGCTTAAAAAATACAAAACAAATAAAACAAACAACGGGTAATATACAATAAATAGAAAACGAAAAAAATAAAAAAAATTCTGAATTTTTTTTCTTCTCGTTTTCTTTGTTTTTGTTTTGTTTTATCGTAACGATGACAAATTCTCGTTAGTGGTGACGCTTTCGTATTGTTTTGTATCGAATTAATAGAAGGAGAGGAAAAACAAGGCAGAGTAAGCTGAGGGTAATAAGAAAGAAAGCAACAGGAAGGTCAATATGTGGTTTTAATGGTGTTTTGAAAAAACAAAGCCCGTAACCACAGTCAGTTCAAAACGACTTTTAGACACTCTTGCATTGAGCTCATCAACTATTGTGCGTAACATAATACATACATACATGGAAATCTGCATGTGAATAAATCAAACGCATAATTCCCATAAGAAATTTTAATATAACCTCGGCAGACATTGTTGTTCTTATTATTGTTGAGAGTTTCGAGATGCGGTTTTTCGACATAACTTACGTAAATTAAAATTGTGTATGCGCGCGACAGGTACGATAAGGGAAATAATAATTTCGATGGAAAAAGCACACATTCACTCTTGATCCATTTCAATTATCTCCCTCGGAGCATAGACGATTGGCAAGAGTCGCTCGGTCTTAGCAACAAAAATATGCGCGACGAATCAATCTCAATGAATAATACAATATCTCAAGACGAATTATCCGCTTTGGGCAGCGAAATTTTCCTCCAAAGATGACTTTACAATACCCGAGAAACTTGTCAATAAAACAAAATTTCCGATTGAAATATGCCCACCAATTACTTTGTCTGTCTTGTTTAATCACTAATACATATTTCGTGGACGACAGTAGGTAACGAGATGTTCTTGAAAAGTATCGATCTTTTATATTGAAAAGCTATTTCATGTTTTCAATCGGTATAATGGGTTGCCAGACGGCGCCATGTAATGTTAGTGAGGTCTAAGAATAGTTGCCCGTCTACTCCTCTTGTGTCATATTTATTTTGGCCTAGGATTTGCTCCGCATATGCATAAATGATCAGGCTGATGCTATGCTCCCATGAATGAAAATAAGTAAAAATGCGATAGCTGGTGATGGACCATCATTATGTACCCTACTCCCGAGAAGATAAAAAGTCCTGATTTACCGAAGATGACAGAGTTCAGCCATGTTCACCTGTTTCTCATCGGTTAGATAGGTTCCAGAGTTAGGAAATTGCAATATGATGAATAAAAAGAAAAATGAAATTTTTATATCTCCTTTAACGAAGCATAAGATTGGACGACTTCAAAGCTTGATAAAGTTAAGCTCAATGTGGCGTTGCTATTACACATGATTGGACTCTTTTCACAAGCTAAATAATATTTACGATTTCATTTGGATTATCATCAACAATTCACCGATTAGAGAGAGAGCAATAAATAAAAGCAATTAATAAAATTATGTTATTGATTTTTAAAAGAAAATAGGTCTTCTCAGTTCACATGATGTGTTGCAGGCGCGCCCCTCGATTAATTTCACTCAGCTTATTGCGAGCCTATTGCGGTTCATGGGTAATGAGCAAAAAATCTAGCAAGCAGAAGTGTTCTCAATTTATGTTTCATTGCAGGCGTGTCCTTTGACCGATTTAGTCCATTTACGATACCAATCTGCCTGCAAGAATATCTATCCAATGTTTCTACAAAATTTGCAGCCGGCAACTTGAGATCAAGAAAATGTTTGCCATAGATATTACACACGCGGGCAAACATGTCTAGATCGAGTCGGCATATGATACCGATTAAGTATATATCTATATCTTATAGCTGCTCTGGTGTTGCGAACGTTTCGATATACTCGAATATCGATTTAGAAGAGCATGACTTACATGGGACGCAAAACTTTTAACCAACAACAATGCGGTGTGAATATGTGTTAGAGGTGTACGTACCTTAAGGCTTTGATTTTCTCTGAATTCCGTTTTCAGTTGTATATACCCTGGAGGTCATTTTTTTAATGACTGCGAAAATTTACCGAACTGAAAACCTTTCTCGCTTTAAACAAAACAATAAAAAAAAGATAAAATTCACAATAATTTTAAAATACCCTAAACATAGTCTATCATACATAAAAAAGTGTTGAAGAAAAAAAAAAAACACTCACATTCCTTGGAATAATTAATAATTGACATTCAAACAGATGTCAATTTCCATAAAACACACAATTTGTTTAGTTATTATTTTTACCAATTGTAATAAAAGTGCAAATGAATAATTAAAAGAAATGAATATTAAAATACTTTGCTGTACAAATCACTTAAAATTGATATTCAATATATAATAATAAATGAGGAAACAAAATGCCTGTGATACAAAAATGTTGCCAGCCATAAGTCATATAGGAGAAGAGTGATGACTAATTGTCAGCACTAAGCCTAATCATGTGCGTAGCATATGTGCACGTGTGTGCGTTAGATATTTCTATTTCTTTTTTGCTCTTCAGTTTCTTTCTGTCCTAACGTAATTGTTTAATTATTTAGATGGGGGAAAAAAACCGAATAAAGAAATCCATCCACTGTGGTACAGCGTATATTACGTTAGTGCGGACGCATGTAACACGAAGAAGAGCTTAAGATAGATTCACCTTTTATTATACCGATCGATTCCGAATTATAATCTCAATTGGTCTAGGCCTATTTGTCCGTCTGTCCGTCTGATGTTCGTACACGAAAATTTGTGTCCAAACAACAGGTCGCTAGTTTGGAAATACTTTAGTGATGTGTTTGGACTAAAGGACGAAGGCTATTGAAAATGGTACGGATCGGTTCCCTATTTCAACCACTCCCTATGTAATGTCGTCTTCTGAAAAGTCGTTATGTGGAAAAACATTGCAATTTTCGAAATTTCTCAGCAAAAGCGGCTGAGTAGCAGTAATTCGGCATTCTAAATTGGTGTAAAAACTGTGGACCGGCTGGGATATTTTTGAAGACCCCTCTCATATAACGAAAACTGAAGTTCACACGACAAAAAGGTATAATTTTTAATGCTTCAAGATGAAAATTATATCATAAGAGTAATTTAGCATAAAAGAACTAACTGTACTGTGTTAAATTTTGACCGACTCGGGCTATATTTTGGATACTACCCTAATAAGGATTTTGACGAAGATTAATTCTTTGTAGAGCAGAAAAATCCAAGTTTAAGTAAGTGGTGATGAAAATTTACCCACAATATTATAGGAGTCTCATACAAAAATGAACTCTCCAAAATTTGGACCATCTACGCCTATTTTCGAGTCCTTCCCTATGTAAGGATTAAACTTGTACTACATTAGGTTGCACTTTGGTCCCGCTTCCCCATAAGTGCGAGCTTGAAAGATATGCATTTATATAGAAACACAATATAATTTTTGTGTCCTATGGTGAAAATAAGAATTGTGTCAGACAATGTTGTGTATGGTATTTAAGGGTCGGCCTTGCCCGACTATAATGTTCTTATTTGTTTTAAAGAAAATTCAATTCGAATTTAAGGCGATATGTGTGCGTTTGTGCAGCAGCGTATTTTGCGCTCGCTACTAAATTATATTGTAAAGTGACGAAAAAATCAAAGTCAAAGCAAATAACGCTTTGTATTCATTGTATATGCCGCCATCGCAGCCTGGGTCTGGCGTGTTATAGCTTACTGGCGGTCTTTTGTAAGCTTTACTCACGATAATGTTTCTTAACAGCTATATGCTGGTACGTAAATACTCGAGTACGCACATGTGTATATATATATATATATATATATATATATATATATATATATATATATATATATATACATGTATACATAAGATGGTAAGCAAACATGTTTATTGTGTGGAATACCGAACCATGAAATTGCAAAACAATTATGACGACAGTAATATTACATATGTATGTAAGTTTACGAATGTATGTATGTCAAAGATAACGGCCTAGCCATTAAGGTTTATTTTCCCAACAATTTAAAGTCTCGTGTTGTCATTTCTCTTCTTTTGTTTTTTTTGCTTATGTATATGATTTATTTTATTTTATATTTCTCTTATATCATCCACATATTGAGAATACACTAACGGTGTTATTTCCTGCTACTTTTTATTATATATACATCTTTATTGAGAATCGTTTTAGCATTACAATGCGTATATCAAGAAAAGTACGTTGATATTAAAACCATTCTTATACCTTCTACCGGGTATATGTGGAGTATATTTATTTTGTCAAAACGTTTGCAACGCCCAGAAGCAGAAGCATCAGGGACCCCACAATCTACATTCTTGATCAGCATTAAATTTTAAATCGATTCAAGCATGTCCGTCTGTCCGTCTGTGTAATGCCTGTTGTAAATATTCTCCTGGACGTAAAAATAAAGTAATATTTTCTTACGTTTTTTTCTTTTTATACTCATCACTTGTCTGTGTCTGTCCGTCTGCGTAATATTCCTTGTATGCGCGTTATTGGGGGGAAAACTTAACTATCGACTTCAAATTTGGCACAAACATTTGAAGTTCTCGCACACAAGTTGGTATTTAAAACGGGTCAAATCGGTCAAAGGAGACGCCCACAGCATCACATTAACTGAGAAGGGAATAAAAAAGTTGGTTTTTTGTCCATTACTCATAAACTATAGCAGATAAATGTACGAAAATTTGAATGCATATTCTATAGGCGCAGAAACAAGCTTCAAAAGCTCCATCAAGTATAGAAATTCTTGGTCAATTTCAAATTTGGAATGCATCTAAGCATCCTCGTCTGTTAATCTGTCTATGTGTAAATATTTTCTGGTTAGCGAAAATGAAGATACCGCCTACAAATTTGCAAAAGAGTTAAATTTTCCAAGGACACGCCTGTAACTTCCATGCGCGTATGCCACAAAACAATTTTATTTTGAATTTTGCTTTTTTGATTTTTTTGTGTTTTTTTAGGATGACGGTGATGGGTATAAAAGATTCGATCTTCTCTTGTTCTTATTGGTTTTTTTTAACTTGAGTCAATTTATCAATTATTCTTAGCGTATTTATGTGAGTAAATCTTAACTTATAGCTTTCTTGAGAGTCCTTAAAGCGGATGGACACACATTTCGATAATACATGCAAGGGATTCCTGAAGTCTACTTTTGCCTTCTACATACGTAATGATAATATTAATGGATTTTCATAGGCTGTTGGTTGGTTGGTCTAATTAAGTGTGAAGTTTTTTGATACGAAAACGTACAGATATCACATGTATTGGAAATCATATTCCGCTGATGGCGTTGTTATCGAAGAATACCTATTTGCAACTGTCAGAAACGTGCATCAGAAAAAGTAATTGTGTATTCATGATCAGCATAACTAAGTTACTCATGCATTAAGTCATGTGCGTTCGTTGTTACAATGGGAATCTCTCCCCATCACGGAACCTAAGGGGAAAAGGTAAGACACAGTCTATATCTTCTTAATTGATTACCAGGCTATATAATATAAAATTTCATAATCACAATGAAAATATAATTTATGCAGAATATAGAGATAGAAATTTTTTGCTTCTTACTTTTTAATCTTGCACCTGTCATGATTACTTTGCTTGTCTGTATTATATTTTGAGCATCTTTTTCTCTTTTGTTTTCCTTAGTTTCTTACTTCATTTCCTCGAGACGCTGAAGTTCATTCGTGCTTCTTCTACATTCACAAATAGAAACTAGCATAAGGTCACCCTAAGCAACAACTATAAGCGAGAGGAAAACAAGTTTGAATGTTATAATCGGGCAGCGCCGACCATTACACTCTACACCACTTTTTCGAATGCAATTATGGGGAGTGGTTGGAAAAGTGGATCGTTTTCAATAGTGTTCGTCCTTTGATTTGAAAGCACGTCCCTGTACCAAATTTCATCAAAATATTCCGAAAATTGCGATCTGTAGCTTGAACACAAATTCACATGGACAGACATCAGACGGACACGTGGACATATAGGCTTAGATCAATACAGATTATGATTCTGAATCGATCGGTATAATAAAAGTTGGGTTTATCATAAGTTAAGTAATTGCTCTTTTGTTAATGTTAATGTGATTAATTCACAAGCATAGGAAATCCTGATGGAATTAATCTTTTACCCACACAGTGAGGCAAGAATTCGTGATCTCTGCATTTGCGATAACCTTGTTTTGTTTCATAAATCAAATTGTTCATCAATCAAGGATTGATCTTTCTTTTGATACCATTTTAGTTTCACGGCAGCAAAAATATAACGAACCAATAGATTCCATGCGTAAAAAGTGTAAAATACGTTAGTTTGCATGCCTAGCTTGATGGCTTCCCTCGAAAAGCGTATAAGAAGAAATTCCGTTTATCTGGAGAACTAAGAAAACATTCAGAAAATGTTTTCAATCCGATAACAATAAAACAATTAATAATTTTAAATAAATCGCTAGTGTAATAATAATAATGTGGCTCTTAATCTAAATTTTGGCTTAAATCATTTCAGTATTTCAGAAATTTTACCGTGAAACGAACATAATTTGACCGCTCGCCAATTAAAAAATTAAACTCCCTGATCTGGTTAGAATATTCAATTCGAAACAGTTAGTTGCTACCGCTTGTATTGGTAATTCCCGAATGATGTAATTGGAAATTTGTATTGGTATGAGTCATGTGCAAGAAACAAATTCCCAGTAAAAACTATCTATCTCCGCGACACAGTTTGATTGCTAACATTAGTGTTGAATGCCCAGGTACTGTGACACTTTACTTGGTTTTCTCATACTTTTGGTGGCCTTTAGAGTTGCGGTGAACTATCCAAAATCTATTGTATCGGTTTTTATGAGAAGTTTTTTTAAATACAATGCAATTCGCATAACTTGTATATAACACAAGAAAAAAAAAAAACAGATAAGAACATTATAGTCGAGCAAGACCGAAAATTAAATACCCTACGCCAGATTGTTTAGCACAAAATATGGGTCAATTTTCATGACAAAATCTAAAAACTTAGACTTTTCCGCTCTACAAAGGATTTATTTTCGTGAAAATCCTTATTAGGACAGCATTCAACAAATAGCCTGAGTTGGTCCAAATTTGGTACAGTTAATTCTTTTATGTTAAATTACTATTATGACATAATTTTCATCTTGAAGCATTAAAAATGATACCTTTTTGCCGTATGAACTCCAGTTTTCATCTATGAGAGGGCCCAAACCGCTCCAAAGTTTTTATATCAATTTAGAATGCCGAAATACTACTTAGCTACTTTTGCCGATAAATTTTGAATATTGCGATTTTTTCGAATTTGATCGAAAAAGTGAAGCGATCCGAACCATCTTCAATAGTTATTCATGCATGGATCAAAACACGTCACTGTACCAAGTTTCAAAATATCTCAGAAATTGTGACCTGCAGCTTCAACAAAAATTTAGGTGGAATGGATGGACAGATGGGCAAACAGGCTTAGATCAATTTAGATTATGATTCTGAATAGATCGGTATAATAAAAAATAGGTCTATCTTAAGCCCGTCTGCGTGTTCGCGCTAACTTAATATATCCTGTACCACAAGTGGTGTAAAACAAAATTGAGTTGAAAAAAAATTTTACTATATAAAGAATTTATACTTCAGTTGGGGAGAATAGCATATTTTAGTATTCAGCACCAGGTTGTATAAAATTCTTAAACTTCAATTATAAAATTAATCAATGCGATCCTTTCCATGATTGCATTGTTGTGCGGAAAATCTCTTTTCCCTTTTACTTAATTCCTTTCACCTGAGCAGCATGATCAACATAAACCAAACGAATACAATCAAGATCATATTGCATCAAGCAGTCACTAGCTAACCAGCGAATATTAAGTGATTTTGCATTGCGAGTAGTTGTTAAAAAATATAAAAAAGCTGTCCATCAATGACTAATAAGTCTACTGCTACCCGCTTTCTCCCTTTCCGCCATAGACCGTCAAGAGCACAATGTAATGTGCATCAGTTAAACCACTAAGTGCTAGCTAATTAACAGAGCTCTGCTAGCAGAGATAGTAGGTGTCTTTGCTAATTAAATTCGTATTTATCTTTAGACCCTTGAATCCTTTTCGATGTTAAGGCAACTGTTGAACTAATTTTAAAAGATATTCTTTTCTTAATTTTAAAACAAATTTTTCGACAAATTTCTTTCAAGTGTATGTTGTTAAATTTTCTGATAGGCCAAAAATTAAAAATATATATGTAAATGAGATTTTTTTACAGAACGTGCCTAGCATTGTTTATCTACAAAGTAACACCACATAAAAGTATTACATTCGAAATACATTAATATTTATTTACACAAGTATGTGCATTTAGACGTTTGCATAATCTTTACACATTCTCATGTGTCAGCGGTTAATATAATGCTCCCTTCAAAAGGCAAACAAATATTGGGAATGTAAAGTTTTTTTCCACAGGCACCAATGTGCAGAGTAACGTTGACTTGTTAAATTTTGAAAGGCACTTTACTGACTTACTCTTATAGGATTTTCGCCTCATTTACCGAAATTAAGGAGCGAAATTGAAAAACCTAATATTCTCGCCGGTATGCCTAAGTAATGTCTGCGCTAGACATTCTTCTATCTACAAAAATGAAGATATCAAGTTCAAAGTTCTTGGATGCAAGTTGGTATTGGCAAGTTGGGCCAAATCGGTGTAGGAAAACGGCTACAATGCAACATAAACTAAGAAAGAACATCTGCTCTGCTGTTTGAGTTTTTTGTTCATTACTCATAAATCGCAATATATAGACAATAGAAATTTCCACACCCACTCAATATTATAAAGCATGAAAGTATAGTTTTTTCTTTTTGTCCTTTCAATCTTCTTTAGAATAAAGGTGGTGGATAGTATAAAAGTATTTTTTTTTTTTTGCAAGCCTGCTAAGATCATATTACATCTTAAAGAAATTTTATACTTTGTTCACATATTTTGAGATGTGATTCAAATTTAGTCCATCAGAATAAAAAGAAGAACAGCTTGGCGAGTAATTCAATATTTCTTGCAGCCACTTACAGCGTGTTCGTGACCTGGAGTATGCATAATTTAGTTAGTGAAGTTATCTCAATTATGGTTTCACCCTGAGGAAATCTTATTTCATACAGTATGCGGTATGATAGAAAGTGTTATTGTCGTTATCAAAGAAAAGATTCGAAAATTTTATTTTTAAATCTCTCTATGCCCATGCTATACATTAGTGGCTGTCATTGAGTTCATTTTGGTTATACTACTGAGCAGCATAAAATGAAATGAAGGTTAAACGATATCTTATCCACCTTCGTATTAAAATGTTACTATGAACAATACATCATTGTTAATAAATTTAATAATAGATGCATATGTGTGCGTTCATGTGAACTATTTGATAAAATTTTAAATTAACTTTGTAAGAGCAATTAATTACGCTGCCAGCTTATTAAGTTTATTGTTGCTTTTGTTTATAAGTGAAACTAAATAACGTTAAACAAAAGTTCATTCCATGAACTTTGAATCTTTACAACTAACTAATGGCAGTTGATAGCTAATGAAATAATAAATGCTTGCGTTTTTGTTTTTTCTTTCCAATTAATTGATAAGTACACAAGTTGTTATGCATTCATAATTTACCACTAAAGCGAAAGAAATAATTGGCATTAAATACAATTATGAGTAGCGTCAAGTTCAATTCTGCGAACCGTACAAGTATGTAAAGGCCTAACGTAGTGGTCTATCCCGATGCAGAAGAAAGACGAAGACGAAGAAGAAGAAAAAAAAAAACGCCAAATACAATGTCAGTCAATCGGTTAATATTTGTTAACATCGAAAATTCATAATAATTGCATGTAAACATAAAGAAAACAAGGGGTAAGGACGAAATTTTCGCAAACCCAAATCCAAAATCGAGAAAGTAATCAACTCAAGAGTAAGCTGACTTTCTTCTTACTATTTATTTCGAATCTTTCACATAACTAATCATTTCGTTCTGCCTAAGAGTCTGAGTCTAGGCCATAAATCGAAACGAGCTGAAGCTGAATATTTTTTTTCATTCCAAAAATGTCTATTCTTGTAGTTTGTTCAGAGGTGTTGTTTTTTCCTTCCCATCCCGCAATCATTTCGAAATCAGAATGAATATTACATTATCAGTTAGGGTCAGTTTCACTGCGACGTCTTGAAAAGAATTGCCCGCCCACGCTTGGATTTTCTATAATTTGATAATTAATATAAATCCTAGCGGCGGATAGATTAACAAACATACGATTTTTCGTTAAGATCGTCCCTACCTAAACTTTGCATTTAAAAAGAAACCCAATCTTTGATCCGCGAGATCTTTGTGCTTATGTATGCCAGATAATCAAAGAATAGGTCGAACTAATGACTGTTAAGAAAATTGGATACAATTTAATAGCCAACACCTTCGTCCAAAAAAAAAAAAAATCAAAAAAAGGAGGAAGAAAGTTACATTCGGCGGGCCCGAATCTCACGTACTCACCACTATGCTTTTCGCATTCTGCTCTCCAAATTCTTTTATTTGATACCCATATCGCTGGTATTATTAAGAAAAAAGCAATCGTGATGCCTACCATACTCGTTCTAGAATTAATCCATTTTTAAGCAAATACATCTTCATTTGAAGAATGTGCAAAATAGTTTTGCACATATTTTTCTGTCTTGTTTACCTTATGATTAATGAGCATAGAATGTCAAACAAGTGAAAAAAATTTAATTTAATCACTTGTAATTTTGTGTGGGCGTGGTCGATTATTTCCATTTTTGCACGTAAAGAGCAGAGCGGTTCGTAAAGCAAATATGGAACTTATCAGCCTTCTAACTTTTATAATTTCTGAGTTGAATTGCGTTTAGTTTATGGTTCACTGCGGGCTTGTGCTCTGACCAATTTGGTTCATTTTCAATACAAACCTGCGTGCAAGAAATTGCAGTGGGTCTACCAAATTTGAAGACAATACCTTCATTCTTGCAACCAGGAGAGTGCCAACAACAAACACCATAAAGACACGCAGGCGGCCGGACATGGCTAAATCAACTCAAAATTTCAACCTGAACAAGAATATATACACTTTATAGGGTCTCTGAAGCTTCCTTTTAGGTTTTACATGCAATATGAAATAAAATAAAACGAGTATACCCCCACCCTACATTGACGGATATAAAAATGAAACTTCGATACTGTCTAATATTAAGCGAGTTCATATACAGGGACTGTAGAATCATCCATACACTATGCACGGACACTTTCATTATTGCAGTTTATGAGTGACGAGCAAAAAATCCAAAAAGTAAAAGCACTCTCGGCTTAGTTCATTTTTTAACCGATTTTGCCCATTCTCGATACCAGTCGGCATGCAAAAACCTTTAATGTTTCCGTTGTCTTAATTTTCCCAATTGCGAGAGGATGTTTATCAAACACAGTAACGCAGAGAGACGAACGAACGGATATGCTGATTTCGATACTGTGGATCTCTCAAGTCTCCTCCAAGCTATTATAAAAGTTTTAAGAAAATGTATTCGATGATGGGTATAAACACAAGCGGCCCTTTGAGTAAGAAGCACCCTACACTATCAGTAAGTCGACCCAGATTTCGATACTGAGGATCTCTCAAACCATTATAAACCTCCTCCAAACCATTATAAAAGTTTTAAGAAAATGTATTCGATGATGGGTATAAACACAAGCGGCCCTTTGAGTAAGAAGCACCCTACACTATCAGTAAGTCGACCCAGATTTCGATACTGAGGATCTCTCAAACCATTATAAACCTCCTCCAAACCATTATAAAAGTTTTAAGAAAATGTATTCGATGATGGGTATAAACACAAGCGGCCCTTTGAGTAAGAAAAGCGCTACACTACGTTGTAACCATGAATAGACATTTAATAAATATATATATAAATGCACAAAATGCTTGTTGAGTTCTTTAGAATGGATTACTTTGAAATTTGACGATATCGGTTTTGCGGTAAACCATTGTTTTTTTTTTAAACCATTCTCTCGTTTCAATATGTCGTCAAAAAATCCATAGTTTTTTAGAGAATTTTATTGTAAAAAACTGTTGCGGGAGGTTAAATTTCCATTTACGGTGCAAACATACTTCTTTCCTTCATATGCTTACAGCTAAAAAGTTAAAAGTGTTGCTATACGCACATTCATTCATTCATTCTAATTTCCATCACGTCACGACAAAATGTCAAAAAAAAAAATATGATACGTATTCTGAATTTTTAGCGGGTTTTCTCGTGTCACAAAACTATGTGTTGAAAATCACAACAAAAACACTCAAAAAAAAACTAAATGTATACAGAAAAAAAGAAAAACAAGTAAGAAAATTAAGTTCGGTCGGGGCCGAATTTTTTACACCCATCACCGCTTTTCCCAAAAAAAGACAAAAGAAGCAGTTAAGTGCAGCTATGTGCAAAGCAGTCGCTATGTGCAGCCATTCAGTGCGAAATCTAAAGAATATCAATTCGAATACTTCCGAGGAAGACTACGTTTGTGATGACGAGTTCACGAATATTTTTTATTGTAATGAATTATGTCAACTAAATCGGTATGAAATTTTTTGATTCCATCCAAGACGCCTTTAAATATTTCAAACTGACCTACGGATCCATTTAAATGTGCAACAAAAATGCTAGGAGACTACAGCTGTCGCGGACGTAGTCGCAGTAGAAGTAGAAAATGAAATAGAAGAATACACGTCTACGCCTAGATTTACGCGATATAGGTGAACATAGGTGACATTTCCTAGTTTGGCCGTACTAGCGTCTTAAATTTGGATGCTCTCCCATATCCATTTTTCGCGAACTTGTCAAATTTCAAAACATCGTTAAAAATAGTTCCCATAAACTGACTTTAAATTTTTTTAATTCATTTGAAAGATATTTTCATATAGATTCATGAAATGTCCACAAAAACATTTTAGGTTTTTTAATATGGACGGAGTAGGCTTTCAAGTGCAACTATATCTTTATTTTAATTATTTAACAGAGGTTTCTTAACACATATGGTAGGTGTCTTTGCTAGTTAAATTGAAAATTATCTTCACACCCTTTAAAAAAATATGTAATATCTTTAGTCATAATCAGTTAATGGTTAGACATATGTATTGTATCTAAAAGTTTAATTTCTCTGTATATGCTTACTGTGAGCATAACCGCTTAGTATACATACATGTACACTATACTAGCTATTAGATAAGCTTTTACACTGCATGAGGAAAAGAGTAAAGCAATTTTTAAAAAATTCGTAATAATAACAACAAATCACAAGAACTTTCTAAGTGAAATTTGAGAAACTATAAAATTTTGAAAGGAATCTTAAAAATCAGCGTCGCGCTAAACTAGAAGTAGCAAGAATGAGTAAAAGTAAGTTATATAATAGATATTACAGATAAGATTCCGTCGTTTTTTTGTTTTTTTTATCAAAAATTAGAAATTTATTGTGAAGCAACAGTGCATAAGGGTGTGAAGTTATATTTAAATATAACT
>KK499813.1:650609-814460 GCA_000688715.1 Glossina pallidipes | reverse complement strand
AAAAATGAAACCAGCACAGCATGAAGGCTCTCTTAATAGCTTTTCCAAAGATGTGCGGGTTATATTAGTTTTTGCTCGGAAAATTTTTTTATAGGACTTTGAAAATTTCCATACTTAACGTAATATGTGCTAACATATAAGCAAACTTTGAAAGATCCCTGTGGGCAAACCATGTCCTGTGAAAAAATGAAACCAGCACAGCATGAAGCCTCTCTTAATAGCCTTTCCAAAGATGTGCGGGTTATATTCAATTTTGCTCGGAGAATTTCTTTATGGGACTTTGAAAATGGCCATACTTAACGTAATATGTGCTAACATATAAGCAAACTTTGAAAGGTCACTGTGGGCAAACCATGTCCTGTGAAAAAATGAAACCAGCACAGCATGAAGCCTCTCTTAATAGCCTTTCCAAAGATGTGCGGGTTATATTCAATTTTGCTCGGAGAATTTTTTTATGAGACTTTGAAAATTTCCGTACACCTAGATGAATGCAGCGCTGTACAAGATGCATTTTGAAAGGCCACTGTGGGCAAACAATGTCCGGTGAAAAAATGAAACTAGCACAGCATGAATCCTCTATTAATAGCCTTTCCAACGATGTGCGGGTTATATTCAATTTTGCTCGGAGAATTTTTTTATGGGACTTTGAAAATTGCCGTACTTAGCAGGCTAACATATAAGCAAAATTTGAAAGGCTACTGTGGGCAAACCATGTCCGGTGAAAAAATGAAACTAGCACAGCATGAATCCTCTATTAATAGCCTTTCCAACGATATGCGGGTTATATTAAGTTTTGCTCGGAGAATTTTTTTATGGGACTTTGAAAATTGCCGTACTTAGCAGGCTAACATATAAGCAAACTTTGAAAGGCTACTGTGGGCAAACCATGTCCGGTGAAAAAATGAAGCTAGCACCGCATGAATCCCCTATTAATAGCCTTTCCAACGATGTGCGGGTTATATTCAATTTTGCTCGGAGAATTTTTTTTTGGGACTTTGGAAATTTTCAAAATTTGGAAAAATTCTCCGAGCAAAACTTAATATAACCTGCAGAGCGTTGGAAAGGTTATTAATAGAGGATTCACCCTGCCCTAGTTTCACTTTTTCACAGGATATGGTTTGCCAATAGTGGCTAAGCAAACTTTCGCTTTATCAACCTCGTTTATGACATAGTGTAAAAATATTGACTTTTCAAATATTAATTAATTTACATAAATTCATGTTTTGTTTATTATATTTTGTAAAAAAATTCCCCAAAAGTTTTATTTTAACTGAATTTTGACTTTTGACTCCGAGACTTCGTTTTATAGAATTCTGTTAAGGGCTTAACAGAGCTCTGTAAATAAATTTTGGTTCGTGTCTTTGCTAGTTATATTTAAATATAACTTCACACCCATAATCAGGAGTTGTTGATAGAAGTGAAATAGAAAGCAATTAATAAATTTTCTGAAATGAAAAATCTGAGTTTTCTTTAAATAAATAAATAATAAACAAAGTACTCTCATCCACAGAAGGCAAATTTAATTTAAAAGTAGAATCAAAAGACTGATGTCCTATAAAATGCAAAAAAAATTGTAATGGAATAGGCGGAACAACACTTTGAATTAAGTTTTTATACACGGATGAGCATAAGAAAACTATTATGTGTCCTAAAGATTGGACAAGCAAATCCGTCTCTATCCGCATTGACAAGTAATCTTTCAAAACGTGGTCTCACTTATCGAGTTTAGTTCTTCAGATTAATTTCGGCTGTTACTAGAAAAATTAACAGAGATCCGGAAATTATTGCACACCACATGTAACTTACATTTATATATTAAAGTTTTCGCAGCAAACGATATCATATATGCTATGCCGCAGTGTAAAAATTACATTATTACGCCTGCACAATATGATATGCTTATAAATGTTGCCTTATATTTTAAATCGCAACAAAACTTTGTTATAATGATCTTGGGTCGAATTTGGGATATGCGTCATTGCGTCCAACAACTCAGTATTCCTCTTTATTTATGAGCATGTCAACTTAGAACATTCTTGCATTGATATTTAGAACTCTCTTTATTGTAAGATATTCAACATTTTTTTTTTTTGAACTTAGGGGACCTTAGCGGATGCTGTTCAAACTTGGCTTTACTTATTAATAAAGTTAACGATAGCATGCATATACATAATAATATATAAATAAAAATAAATTAATTAAGAAAATGAATTTTCAGCTTTCTATCCAAATTTTCGCAACTGTCTAGATATAACACCAGTCGGCATATGGACACTCGTGCGTATTTTACGCTTACTAATCGACAATTTCTCTCTTATTAAGAAAAAATGCGATATATCTTTTACGAGATTTTTGACCTGTATTTCCGGGTTGAGGTTGTAGATCAAAGCTAATAGCAAAATTGACCCATTCGCAAACAAGGGCCGCTAAAGCTCACTACAGAGATTAACTTGATCGTCGAATTTCCGCTGTCTTTCACTACAAAACAGTTTTACAGCTTTCATAAATTCGATTAAGCCGGCGAAGATTTAATATCCATCTCAAGGTCAACACGATGCTCTTGCTTTTTTAGAAAAAAATTTGATTAATGAATTGTTTTTTACAAATTTCTTCCAGTTCTTTGCTTTAACTTATTAAGCTCGTCGGGTTTTTCTCTAGATTTCACTCCTGCAATACTTCATTAGATAAAAACCCTCTTTTTTTTTTCTATGGAAATTCAACCCAAACTCTCATCCCTTGTTAATGTGACTGAGAGCGAATATGACTATAAGGTTTAAAGTGGCATATATATATATATATATATATATATATATATATATATATATATATATATATATATATATATATATATATATATATATATATATATATATATATATATATATATATATACATACATATACATGTTTCCATTGTCCGAAAGTAATAAACTTTTAACAGAAATTGCACACAAGTGACTGTTAGTCAGCCAGCCTTTTTGAGCTCTCACCAACTTACACTTCTCGCCATTAACTAAATAGCCCAGCCACTGACGTACTTTACAACCATACAAGCATATATTTAAACATTCGTACTGTCATAAAAAGCAAAAAAAAAAAAAAAGGTTCCTGCGTCGGCAAAACAGTTCATGAGAAATGGAAACAATGAAAGCAGGTTAAATCATGTGCACTTGTATACCGGAAGCTCTATCCAGGTATATGAGTGCGTTTACGTATCAAGTTCTATGTACAGTAACAATTTAAAACGTAAGCAAACCTAAGAGTATCGCACTTGAAAACGGGAACTTAAATAAGAACTTTACTTATACGAGAGTTATTGTAAAAACGATGGAGGAATAAATAAAAATTTAATTCAATAGAACTTATCTAAGGCGCAGTCCATCCCAATGCACTTTTGTGCTTTGACGGGATACAAGTTTTACAAAAGTCATTGCTTTAGCAGTCTTTTCACATATTTTCTATATGCAAATTTCCACGTTGGCCTGGAAAACATCCGCATCATACGTATATATGGTATATACGATATGTAAATATAAACATAAATGTCCATTAACAAATCAATTAATTTGATTCATACAACATTAGAACTTTTTACGATGACACACAAATTGCAATTAACTACATATTGATTTAAAGGTTAACTAAGCCCCCTTTAACATAATTCCTTTTATATGCTGTCAAATAGTACGTAACATGAACGAGTATGCATTTTGAAATATGTCTTCTTCTATGTTATACATACGACGACGCACCTGCGACTCTTAAATGCAATCCATAGAAGGATCAATTGAATCAATGAAAATAATATTGACTACATACGCATCTTATGTAGGCAGTTCTTATGGAATAAACAACGTAAAGGAAATTAAAAATTGATAGAATTGTAAAAAGAAAAGGCGAAAGCGAATATTGGAAAAACCGTTTAAAAAGGAAAATCAATAAAATCTATTTTTATTTACAATTTATAACTGACTGAATCTCAGTGTATTTAAAGTGATTAAAAAACGTTTAATAAATAAACATTTCTAACCTTATTCTCCATATTAGCCGATTTTAGGGTGAAATTTCTCATTATTCACATAAATAAACCCTTGCATACATAATTCTTCGTTCTTGTGCTTTAATATACAGAAATCACTTCTCTTTAAAAATCCTATATGAATTTAAACTGAACTCTTTCCCTCGTCATAAGGACGTTCAAGGGATGGCAACATGTTTCTGCGTACGCTACAGAGATTATTTTAAGTTTATCTCATTATCTATAATTCATTTCAGGACATTCTTAAAATAACATCCTCCCTTGGCTGGCTGTTCAAATCAGAAAGTAATTTTCATCTGATCGATCTAATAAAAGGTGGGGTTTTTTTTTAAGTTCTTCTTGGTGTACGAAATTTGTTTTCCATTGCGGCCAAGTGCGCATTCATGCCAAAAAAAAAGAATAAAATTTCAAAGCTCTACTATACTAAGGCGTGGCCGATTCTTGTGTAGGTATAGAAAGATCGCCCATAATTCTATTCACGGACCTTGTGTCGTTGCATCTATTGCAATTTACGAGTAAGGGGTAAAATAACGATTATTTCAGTTTAGTGTAGTATATATGGGCGTGTCCCTGCACCGATTTGAGCAATATCTTAAGTTTAACACAGACATTTACACCGATATGCCTAGATCGGTTGAGATTCTGATACTGATCAAGAATGAATTCGTCCTTTTAGTTAGTGCATACATTCTGACAAAAAGAATACATCTCCGCCTTTTGGTGGTTGAGCAAAAAAAAAAAAAAAATAGAACGAGCCTACATTCGAAACTTTAATGTTTACTATCTGATCCTAATATTTTATATTAAAGCTGCGAATATGTTTTTAAGTGAAGCTTGATCAATTAGTCATTCGGGAGAATTATTGCAATGATTCTCTAACGGATACCATTAGGTATTTGTAGCTTTGTATTTAAATTAATGTGTAGTGGTGGTTTAGACCTATTTTATCAATGACGTCTCAGACGATATTCGTAAAAGTTTATACTGAGTCTCACACTAATGTTTGCTATGAATTGGAAGTTAGTTACAGTTTTTAATCGGCTGCGGACATTGATGTACGCAATAGAAGAAGTAGAAGAGACGATGGACAGATAGACCGACAGAATTCAATAGAGCCCAAATTTTTCGCTAATAAAGAATATACGCTTTATATGACATCTAATGCGTACCGCTAAACTTTACCCGCATAAAGGAGCAGATCTAGTATACCACAACCCTTTAGCGTTAAGTAGAAAAAAATTTCCAAGTCCTTTTCTTTAATATATTGAATCGATTAATTTAAAGCATAGTAGCTCAATTGAGCTTTTAAGGCTACACAAGGCACATTCTAAAGTTCATCGGACTTTTTTCAAATAACAAATTCTAGTGACGCCACCTATTGATGGATGCTTGAATTCGAAAGGCATATTCTTCACCCACATTCTATCAAATGTGCATCACAATCGGATGCGTAGGTGTACGTTTGTAGTGTAGGTGGTAGGTTTTTCTTCACGGTACTATATGCGAACAAAGCAAGCGAGAGTTTTTGATCGTCGGCCAATGCGTACGGAACAAGGAGAGTGCAGCGAACAACTTAGTAGTACTCAAGAGGTGAGGCCACTTGAATGTGATGTTTTGAAAAAGCTCTATTTCCTTATATTCGCATAATATTCACACGACGCATGATAAGCAGATCAATAGACGTCTGTATTTAAGCTAAACATATTGAAGATGAGTCCGCGGAAGACAACGGGATTGCTTCATAAAATTAAAAAATTATCTTATCTAATAATAATTAAGTAAATTTTTAAAACTTACCAGCCGTATATAAAGTAGGTGCTGAAAAGTGTGGTATTCTTATTAATATTGTAACCACACTTTTTGGAAATGACGATTTAACAATGTTGTCTTTATTCTAAAATAGAGATATTTAATAATTGAAAAATGATACTTAAGCAATTTCTAATTGATTTAAAAGTAAATTTGATCAGAGAAAAACGCAGTCTCAAATATCAAGCACAATTGCTTATAAAATCTAAGAGAAGGTTATTAAATAATTGCAGGCATTTACAAATCTATATAATTCTGAAAAAAAAAAACTACAAAATTTCGAAAATATCTATTAATTTATCCATATATTTGTATATGGATTTAAGTGAAAACGTATTTAGGCATAGAAAATTTTAGTTATTTCAAGAAATAATTTTTTAATTAAAAGCAAAATTTATTGAGAACAAATTTAGGAAGCCATACGGCTGAGGGTTCTTTAAAGATTTTAAAACGCGAAGGTATGTACGATAATATATAGATATAGTAGAAGGGTGCACAAGCATATTTTTCGAATATATATATATATATATATATATATCTTATAAACATATATATATATATATATATATATATATATATATATATAAATGTTTAACACATGTATAGAAGAAAACAGCTGTTTATAAGATTGCGGCTAAAAGTTTTCAAGGCATGTTTGTGCGGGCGTTTGCGCGCTTCGATTCAAGTTTGGCGGGTGCCATACCTTCTACTCTAACAGTTATTTTTTTACTGTTTACCTTTGCGGGTGGCTATCATTTGAAAAACGATCTTCCAAAATCCAATAAAATTGGCCTCGAACTGTCGATAAATTCCTTTAACTTGCGTGTACGCACAAAGAAAGTACACTATTAGTGAAATTCTTGTGGCAATTATAAATTTGACATCAATTTCTTTCTATTATTAGAGTTTGCTAGATTTCGGCATTAATGCATTAGATAGTCATAATCAATGATGTAGGACAAACGACGTTGGCCTATATCATGCTAAATTCATTTAGATTATCCAAAGTTCATCAATAAATCTACTAGCTAGACATTTTGCTTAGCACTGTTCAACTGCTAAAATAGTGCAGTGTACGCTATAACCATCTGTAATTGTAGATTTAGACTCTTATCAAGAACATATATATTTTATCGGGTATGGAAAATACGTTTTCATATGCTAAGATAAGCAATGATTAAAATGATTGTGGTTTTTAGAGCAAATTTTAAAAATATAAATGAGTAAAAGTAATAAAAACTTAATGCACGCATTTTACTGAAAGGCTGGGGAGGCGAGGTTTACTTCAAGTATGTGAAATACAAAAATAAAAAATTTCATGTTGTTTATAACTACTCTGTGCTTTTGTTACTGGTTATTCATCAGAGAGAGGTGAATAGTATCATTTCGCACAACAAAAGCAGAAGCACAATGAATTCTTTAGAAATGAAATTTGAAGCAAATATCGCAATTAAATTTAATGTATACACTTTTCCTATGAAATTACTTCTGCATATAGCATTTTCTTTCATTTCACTTCACTCTAATATTGGAGAAGAAAAACAATCCTTTTTTTTTTTATTTTTATCACGTGCCTTTTTGTTTGTCTCGTATTTCGATAATTAATTTTATTAATTCTATAATTCGCATATATTCAAAAATTATTCTGGTGTTTTCTTCTTTCTGGATTATTTTCTAACAGATATTTTAACACATTCACTCTTTGGTGGCTACGGCCGTTTTGCTTTTGTATTTCTGAATATACACACTTTGCTTACATATTTATTCAAGCATTCATTACCGTAATCTTTTTTATCTGTAAATTTATTTTACAATAATAATTTGTTTGTTTTGATAGAAACTTTATTTCTTTAATAATTAATTAGTGATTTTTCATTAATAAATTATTTCTCGCGTGTCCAAAGTTCTTGAGACAATTTCGATCTACGAATGTTAGATGTGCGAAACCAACGAAACCACTAAATGTTTTTTAGTTATTTTAGTATTGCCAAGATTAGGAATTAAAATCAAATGGTATTTAAATAATACAAAGGTAATATCGCTTTAGAGTTCCCGTTTGCATATATTTAATTCCGATTCTTCCTTGTTATTAAATTTTCCTGCTCTTCTTTCATAGGAAAGGCTGAGCAAGGAAATTAATTTATGTCAAAAACACAATTGCTTGTGTACTTATCACGGATTAATCCCGTACCTTTTAATTAAGGTTCGTGAGCGACGAAGCCGACAGTTGATAAACGTTTTAGTTTGCTTTATGTAAGCCTTTTGCATCGTTTTCATTGCTATGATGATGAATGAAGAAGCAGAAAATACAGGTAAATTTTTATTTATATTTATTTGTGGCACCAAATAAAAACTGGGCATTAATTATAAATGACATAAGGCAGATTTTATTTTCGAATTTCAAATGTTTTTGTTATATTTATGCATAAAAGGCGAAAGACACATTTCTCAAATCTGTGATATCAGGCGTAAGCAAAATAGCTCACGTTTTCCGTTAGTTTTGGTTGTTCCAATTTAGCATTTATAAACAAGGATAGCTGTAAATTGAAACTAAATAAATTCCAAACAAAACAAACAGTTGAATAAAAAAATAACAAACAAACAAAAATAAAATTTATTAATCAAAAAGAGGTTGAGTTAGCCGCGAAACAAAAATAGCAAAGGAACCTTTTTTCTTTTAAGATCTTTGTAAACTTTTTTTAATTGAGTAAATAACCCACATTTCTTTTTTGGTATTTGCTTCCAATATATATATCATTTGTGTTTATTAAATAATAACAATAACAACAAAGCTGTTATGTTTTAATGAACAATTATTATGTATGTTTATCGAATATCTCGCTTATAATTCCCTAAGCTAAAAACAACACCAACTTAAGCAAAGGAACTCTTTAAACCAAAACAAGACGGTGCAAAGCATTGCCAACAATCTTACTTCTTTAAAGCGTTTTCTGCCCCCCAGATTAAATTCGCGTTTTAATCGTAATCACCAGTAGAATTTCATGCAGATTTTTAAATTTGGCCACCAAGACATAAGTGCACACTTTTTTCGTATAATTGACTGATAATTTCTTGTTTTTACAATTTATTCACAAAATATTCGTCCATCAGGAAATGGTTTGTTTGTTTATTTATCAGAGAGAGGAACCAAATGTTATTTAAGGATGTTGACAGTTGCAATTTTATATAAAAATCAGCTTTTCCATTTATATATGAACGATAATGAAGGAAAAAAATGATAGTCTGATTGGAAAGCGTTCATCAATTACCGGTTAGGTAGCAAAAGAGAGTTAACTTGTCGATACGCGATTGCCCTCTAGGATTGATATGCAATTCATTTTAAAGCATTACATATTAATTGCAGGTAAATTCATATCATAATGTGTTTATATATAATATAAAATAAAAAGAATATAATATATATAAAAATTCAGTCTTCAAGTCCACAACTCAAAGTTTTTCGAAGAAATGAAAATATGAAATTATTTCACTTCATTGCATTTTACCAAAGTTTTATATAATTTTCTTTAACTTACATCAAATTTGCTCTTTATTTTCCTATTGTTTTTTCAAAATAAATTTCGAATGACTGAAGTCATACATACCCCATAAAAATGGTTTTCAAGTTAAGTGCTCCAAGTGAGAGCTAATTAACTAAAAAATACATAATCAGTGCCCTAGGTCTTTCCTCCGATGAAATAAATAACAAACCAAAAAAACGTCAAATGCATAAATATTTTAAATTTTTATAAAAATTTAAACAAATTTGGATTTGGACAAGTTTTTAATTTGGGTAAAAGCTATTGTAGCATTTGTTACACTGTAAAACATCGAAAACCAATCAAAGATATACAAATATGTCAAAACCATCTACTTATATATTTCTAGACAGCGTAAGGGAAGTGGAGACGTGTCACGAAGCCCTTCTCCGTTTCATAACGATTTCCTTTTGCAAAGCTTAACCATCTTCCGTTAAATGACGTTTCGAAATATTCTGTCTAATATTTATATATTGATTAACACTAACTTATTATTTATTAATATATATATTGCCTGCCTTTTAAAAATTCGAACTTGTTTGTTTAACAATTTTCTTTTTTGTTTTGAGTTTTATAAATTCGATTTTTTTTGTTTTTCGATATAGTGAGCAAGGATAGGATAAGTCAATGAGATATAATTTACATGTCCAGGTTAACTAAAAGGTATACAATGTTTATAAGCGATCAAATTTAATTTACCTTTTGTTTAATTTGGCGAATATGAGAAAATATATTTAACAGCCATTTTGCATACGTGAAGCAACAAATACGAAAGTCAACAAATAGTTTCAAATGTTGTCTCAAACGTGTCATACGTGAAAAAAAAACTAGCCGAGAAACGAAAGCGTAAGCTAACTTACAGATATGGATTCACTCGCCAATATTGCTCGTTGACTTTCGGTTTTTCTTACCTGAATATTGTCGCACACGTGAAAAACAGAACCGTGAATTTTAAAACATACGTTATCGCATAGGTAGTTTTTTAAAATATCGTAATGCCGCATAAAGAGGTACTATGTTAACCTAATTTAATATACAACCGTGTGAAATTTATATATTTCTATTTTTTGCCAATTTGTTTCATCTCTTTTTGTAATGAAGTGCAACTACACAATTCTATTTAATGTATAACTATTCATTCGAATTTTCCTCATAATATTTTTAAGTTTGTATTTAAGTGCACTTACCTTTGTATATTAGTATAAACTAAATTAAAAATTCTTGTTTGGATAAAAACCATTAGGAAAAACAAATTTCATTTACAATTGTTAGAGTTGCGAGAATTTCTATCGCTTTTTTTTTGAAATCAGTTTATACAACTGCAGTGTTTGCTATGTCTGATGGTATCTTAATTTAAACACGTGTTGACAGTGTCAAACGTCTTCATGACAGCAAATTCATATCATTAAAAATCGCATTTAAGATTTCAAATTTATTTATACATATTTTTTTCAATAATGCATGAAAATACACCACCACGTGTTTTAGAAATTGGGGATGATGCTGAAGAGTTAAATGATTTGGATGCTGAAATACCTCCTGAGGACGAGGATGACCAAGAGATGGAACTTACTTTGGATGAATTGGTAGAGCGTGTTAGTTCTGGGAGTGATGATGACTATGATGAAAATACAGAGGAAAAAGATAGTCCTCCATCACCAGTGCCAGATGATTCTATATTAACTTTCTCGGCTCACACAATGCCAGTATTTTCTTGTTCCCTGCATCCTCACAATGAGTTATGTGCGACAGGTGGTGAGGATGACAAAATTTTTGTATGGAGTCGCAACACCGGGCAAATATTATACGAATTCACTGAACACAAGGATACGGTGATTGAAGTACACTTCAATCGTGATGGGACATATTTGGCTAGCGCTGATATGGCTGGTGATATTTATTTACATAAATTACAGAAAATGTCTAGCGAATATGACAAGAATGGCGGAAATTTTGTTTTTCATAAAGTATGGGAATACTCAATGGGTGACATGGCTTGGATGCGCTTTCATCCTTCCACCAATGTGCTAATAGCTGGTAGTGAAGACGGAGAAATATATTTTTGGCGTTTCCCAGCAGGTGATTGCAAAATACTTCCTGGCCCAGGTGTACGATGCGATTCTGGTGATATATCGGCTGATGGTAAGAAGTTTGTTGCTTCTTACAACAATGGTACAGTTAGACTATGGGATTTAAGAGCATGTACCACAATAATGGAAATTGACGAAAACAGCCCAATGGTGCATTCAGGCGGTTGCACTATGGTTGCTCATGATAAAGCGTCACCGTTTTTTATGTCATGCGATGGAGCTGGTAATTACAATAAAGAAACTAGAATTATGAAGCTGACGATTAATATTTTCGGTAAATGTAGGTAAAATTGTATTCAGCACTCACACTGGTCCTGTAGGTGCGATTGAGACAGGCGATGTAATTGAATGCATAGCCTTTTCCCCTTCGGCAGATATCCGCATGGCTGCTACCGGCACCTTAAGTGGACAAATCTCCATCTGGGATTCTTCTAAATGTAATTCACGTACTAATTGCGAACCTGCAGGAGAAAATGGTTTTGTAAATGAGTAAGTCTTGGAATTAATTTTTGTTAGGTATTAGGTATATTGAGCTTTTTTTTCGTTTTTAGAATGCGGTGGATCAGTGACTACACTTTAGTCGTAGGTACTGAAAATGGTAATATATTTGGTTACGATGCGCGCACTGGTGTACGCATATTTAAATTATCGGGTCACACAGACGTAATTTATTCGTTATGTTACGATCACCGCGATTCAATTCTATTAAGTGTGTCAGAAGATCATTCAGCGAAGGTATTTCGGGTGCCGTGTTTGGCTGAATAAATTCTATAACTACTTGGTGTTATTATTATAGTTATACACTTTTTCCTATTCTACTAGCAAGTATATATTCTTTTAATTTGAATTGTTATGTAAACGTTTGCATTGTAAATTATCGGTATTCGTTGCAACTCCAAGAGTTTACTCAAACTGATTTTTTCTTCAAACGATTTATATATTTATAGCTTATGTGTAATTCATATATATATATATATATAACAACGATTATGATTAAAACTTACTGTCAGGAGAGAATTGATTTGTAAAAATATTCTACATGTAAGAGAATTTTCAGATGCCAATAGAGCGATTTTCATTTATGGCTAAGTGAATGTCCGAAAGCGTTTTCGATGCCTTCTCGACCGGTAACGATATTAAAATTATGATTTCATTACTGTTAACTATGTTTGTAGCGTCTATACTCCTGATGTATGTCAATGGATGACACAATTGCTCCCTTAGGGGTTATGGGTGAAATTGTTTGACAAATTTGAGTTTCAATACGAAGTAGGTTTTGAATGGATTCGATTTGTTTTGTAAAGCTTAAGTCTGCATAACATCTTTAAGTAATCCATGAATGGATCATTTATTGTTTATTTTATATATTTATTTTATAATATTGTCCATGAGCTTGTAGGTAGAACCTGTGTCTCCACCATTCTTATGATCATTTTTGAACATTTAGCTTCTGGGAACATTCATTACTCCATGGCTGAGACCATTTAAAATTTGGCTTGAATTACAGTTCATACATACAAGCTTTTTGAAACACTTTGGTCTAAAGTCTTAAAGCCTTTGGTATCAATCATTGTTTTGTTTTGTTATAGCTTCCCTTGGATTGTTCTAATGATATTTTTGATTAATGGACGAAGCAAAGGGTATATATTTCTGAAATTTGCAATAATAAAATTTTTATGCTTTAAAACCGTCCAAACGGCTTGAATTATTTAATTAGTGTGGTCGCTGTAAAAATCGAATGTATGTTAGTTGTGTGCGTTCAATTTTTTTATTTTTTGAAAATTTCCTATTTTAGCGCCACAATATTCTATTTTATCATTCACTGCTAAATTACACCCTGAGTTCGCCCAGTTTATTTTTCAAAACTACAATTCCTTCTAGGAAAATGTTTTAGTCTGAGAATATTTTTAAAGATGGAAAGTAAAAGTGCGAACACCCACTTCTCTAGCCTATAAATTGCTGTTACGTACGTCTTGAAAGTATCAGATTTCAGGTTAAAAGTATGTGGTGAGCTTATGATGCGTTCAAATGATCATTTTTATAACAATATTCCATTTCTTGCATTGATAATAGAGAATGAAAAAAATTAAAATAAAAATAACAATAACAACTACGCATGCACGCACACTAGCACACAAACGATACACTTGCATTATATTGCATTTGAATAGCGGTATGTACGAGTGTGGAAAAGTTTTGCACTGAGTGAGTACTTATTGTATATATGATATGCCAACCAATAGAGGAACAGAAAATCTTATTGTTTTAAATGTCATTCACTTTCATCACAATGTTGCTGTGATTCAGTCAATTTCACACATACATATATCTTGAGTTTATTCATTAAATATAAAATTACAATTTAGTTTTACATGCGTATCGAGATCGTGATCATTACAAAACTAAAATCAAAAATTATTACTTTGTTTATTTTGTAAATTTTTCATTTTTCACTTCGAAATTTTATAGAATGTTAGTGAATCTTATTTTAAAATTACATCCGTTTCCGGTTTTAATTGTTCTTCCGTGACGCAATTTACTAGCTTTATGTATTCGGTACGATTTCGTTTGTGATAAGCAAAAGTCAAAACAAAATATGAAAAACAAAGTGAGAAAAGTAATCAATACATTCCGCTCGTATCGTAAAAAGTGAAAACGAACGTGCCTCAAGTTCATTCATTAACGTTATAAGTAGGAAATTTTCATAATTTTTCATATTTATATTTTTCTTCTTTTTTTTTTTACTTTAGTTGAGTTCCATTTAGCTCTGATATATTATACGTGATCTAAACTTAAGTCAAAAATATGATGCATTTATGTAAATTGCTGAAAAAGAAAATTGCATTGAGTTATATTAAAGAAAAGAATGGTTTTTTTCTTTTTTTTTTCTTTTTATATAAACTGGTTTCAATTTCAAAATCAAAATCTATTCTTTATCTAAGAAGTCAAAAGACTGAAAAGATTGTTCAAACCATATAAAATTGGAGTTTGGGGAAATTCGCCAAATCCACTAGAGGTAGTGATGCGTATGCCGTATGTGACAAGTTCCGATTAAGTGTTTGACTTCAATTTATTTTATGTTCTAAATATTTAATGTAAACCCCATTACTTTCAAGTTATTTAAAATAAATCACGTAATTACACTAGAGAATGAGCTTGTTCAAACAATTCTAATAAAACGGAGACTTCATAATATGTATTATACATGTGCAATCTTGGATTAATGATCAAAAATTGATTTTGCCATGTGTCCGTGTATCCGGATCAAAATAAAACAATTTGATCTTCAAATGGTTTCGTGAAAAGCGCTAACTGTTTCTAAGTATATACTCATAAATGTATTTGATTATATTTTATTTACGTACAAGTGATAGAAAACGCAGCATATATTTACATACATAGGGCTACAAAATAGTATGACGTAAGCCAAACACTCGTTCTTTATTTTGGCACCTTACAATTCGAGCTTCAACAGACGTGAGTATGTGAGCATGTTTCTGGTTAGTGCACAACTATTTTCTTCCGTGATAGTAAATTTAAAGACTTATCTAGCAAGCCTCCGATTATAATTATTTTTTTCCTCTTGAAGTCTGATAACTAACAAAGGGTAAACTCCCTTTGTACAGTAAGAATAATTCATTATAATGCTAATAAGGGTATGTTTTGCGTGTTCTTTGCTAGTTCATCTTGAGCGAATTTCCGTGACGAAATTTTGAATTTTTATTATTTATAAACTAGGGTTCGAAATATCAGTTCCTTGAGTCCACTTTATTTTTCACAAGATAGGCTGCGTGTTAAAGTCTCAATCGACATGAGCAAACGGATTTCGCTCCATTCCAAATCTAGTGAATGCAACATTTACCAAAAATGAATAATAATACTAATAGACGTCAATAAAACCAACAGCATGAAATCAATGTGTTGGTCTTTAATTAAATAGCAAACAGCAATATACACGTTTTTATATGTATGTAAATATAATATAAACACAGAATTTCTGTTCTATAATTACGCATAATTAACCAATAGTAAGATTAAACATAAACAAAACACTATAGTGGGCCACGACCCATGATTAAATATCGTACACCACCCTACAGTTATTCCAATGACGACTTTTCAATATAAGGCGCTATATGGGAAGTGGTCGGAAAAGCGGTCCGACCCAAACCATTTTGAATAAGAGTCGTCCTTTGGTCAAAACTCTCGGTGTACCAAGCATCACCAAAATGTCTCAAACACTACGATCTGTAGGTTGCACAAAAATTGCATGGACGGACAGACGGGTAGATAAACATCGATGTAATAAAAGGTGGGTTTTTCTTAAACCCTTTTGCGTGTTACATACATATACCTTGTACCACAAGTGGTGTAAGCGAAAATAATTTTGCTTCTTCCGAAAGTGGAATGAACTTGCCCACCAGCGCTTTTAAAAAACTAGACAACATAAAAAGTACGTGATATAAAACTTGGGTCGATATTGTTTGTGCCACTTTAAGTAAAATGATTAGTTAAAAATATTACATTAATATTTTACTTAAATATTTACTATTTATTATGCCACTGGCTGTATAAGTAAAAATGAGTTTGTAGGAAAAAATATAGACAAAACGCACACTTACGTTTGTTCACTTCGCACATAAGCATATATTACAAAATTTTTATATTACCTTCCATATACCTTCGGTTGGTTGTTCTCACATTTTGAGCAAGTCTTGAATGTTTATCAACTTAAGCATTTAATAGGTAAAAATGGGTGCTACCTGTCATACGCATGAACGTGATCTTAAAATTCTGATGCAATGTAGTGTTCAAAATTAAAAGAATGTCTAGCACATTTCGTAATGTGTGGGCGAACCACGTCCAACTCAATTTTGAATATAGTTAAAGGTCTTTTTCGAATTTCCGCTATATTGGGACCTATAATAAATAAGGGGCTCAAGGAGAAATTTGATTAAATTCACCTCGCACTACGTCTGATTTGTAGAGTTGGTTGTTACAAACGGGATGACAAAGATGGTAGACCAAGTTTTTTAGGCGTTGCGCATAAAAATTGTGGCTGTTGTAGATGTAAAACGCGTAAAGGCCAAACAGCAGGTCAAGTGCCGCATGTCGTTGCTTCCAACTTGATTTTTTATTCAATAAAAGAGAAAATTGGTTTTAATTTATTTTCGTATCTATCGCCAAAGGATGGACGTATACTAATATTGATGTTTGGTTGTGAAAATGAAAAATAGCCGACGTGAGGGATCTTTTACAACATTTACCTACATACATGAGATTCTAAGAGTATCACGTGACGTGCTCTAGCAAAATCGTAAGAATAAAGCGAAAAGGACCGATTCCAAAGATCCGTATGGACCTACTTAAATTTTGTTTAGTTTGGCTTTATCTATAATAATTTTTATTAATTGTGTGGGCAATAGATGCCACGACTTAAAAGATCTATTGTACTCGCCTGTGTTCCTAGCCCTCCAATTTTATAATTCTTACGAATTCCACTATCTTCTTTGGTAGAGCGTCCATCGTTATAAAATGATCTGCACAACCCAGTGTTTTAAATCCCATGTCATTTTGTTTCACCAGGAGCTCATTTATAACTATAGCCCCTTGGGCACGAATATCAAGGACGTCCAAGGACAGCATATGGGTTATCCAATTTACAATCAACTTCGGAATATTATTGTTTTCCAGGGCTCTCCTTAAGGCCGTGTACGACGTATTATCGAAGACTCCCTATATATGGAATTTTATTGGTTCAAACAAGAAGTTTAATGCAGACCCTGAGTGACTTTAAAAATTTATTTAGATTTTAAAAGAATATCTTCTGTAGAAAATTATAATATACGCACAAGGTAAACATATCTAGATCACCTCCAATGAGGTTACGAATTGCAAAAGTTGACCAGCAGATAGAGAGATTTTCCATTTTAAATGATATAGAATACGATACAGATATCTTTCGATTGGATCGAAATGGCATCCCTGCATATTATATGATAGCTTAAAAATTGTTGTCTTAAATTTGACCTGAAATTTAAAGTGTAGTAAAAAGTTTCATTTACTTTATTAATTAAAAGAGCTACAATTTGTAGCTTTATAGCATTATTCGTTCTATTCGGCAGAAAATTTTTGTATAGAAATCATATCACGTTTTGGCGGTCAAATCAAAGACTTTTCTTAAATACATTTGGAGTAAAAATGCTAAATTGAATTTTAGTATAATAATAAAAAGTAAGAAAAAATGCTGCTTTCGGATAAGGTCGAATATTAGATACCCTACACAGCTTTGTTTAATTACTAATACACCCAATAATATACATTATTTTTATATCGGCGTACAATTACCATAAAAACGTCGTATCGGAAGGTACTTGAACGTGAACGTGAACGTGGGCTAAATTTAGCAAACTTAATTTATTAATTATTTGCCAAAGATTTTATTATTTATCAATTGCTTTCCTCATAAGAAATCATGAGCTAGGCTTTGTTGTCATGAGAATCCTTATATATGGTACGGCCTAAAAAATAGATCTATATGGTCCAAATTCCCTACGATTGATTTAGAAAGGACAAATCATAGAATATTCAAAAATAGACCTTTGTCACATACAAAGCCTTATTTTTCATAAGAATGCTTATAGGGATTGAGATTAAAAAAAATGACCCACGTGGTCTAAATTTGGTTAAGGTTATTTTTATGTCAAATTCTTATTAGGAACGAACTTTCATCGAGAGATATTGAAAATTAGACTTTCTTACAATACGATTCCGTCTCCGTAGGAAGTGAGGGGGACTCAAAAAATTTCCCCATCCGATCCAAAGTTTTCATATAAATTTGGAATGCCGAAACACTGTTACTGAGCGATTTTTGTCACAAAATTCTAAAAATGACATTATTTTTTCTTACAATGACTAATCAGAATAAGGCGCTGTATGGGGTGTGGTTGAAAAAGTGGTCCGATACGAACCATTTTCAATCGCCCTTAAGCCGAAAACGCCAGTGTCCCAAATTTCATCGAAATATCTTGAAAATTGCGATCTATAGATTGAATACAAGAATACATGGACACATATCAAACCGACGGACAGATAAGTTCAGATCGATTCGGAAAGTGAATCTGAATAAGAGCCGAGTCTAGCTCATGCTCTGTTAGGTGTTACATATGTCCGCACAAATTAATATACATTGTATCACAAGTACTGTAGGGTATAATCATTTCATGCGAAAAACAGGCACAAAACATTTTTATAAACTAACATATTGTGGGAATATCTTCAAAGGCCGTTTCTGTCTTTAATTGTTACACAAAGGCTGCATTAAATAATTTTATTCATTTTAGCGTCACATTGATTGAAGATTTTAAAAATATTTTTATAAATGTCAAAGACTGCAAACGTTCGTATTGTGGAGAGATACGCCACACAAACTCCATAGTCTATGCAATTTATTAAGCGCATAACAAACACAAATTTATACCGAAACTTTAATCAAAATTCTTTTGATTATTTAATTAAAGGATTTTATTTTTAGTTGTCAACATGGCTTGAAGATATGCTTGGAGATATGTAAATTTGATGTCATCGGGAAATTATTTTTTTCGCTTTCTCGTTTTATATGCGCAGAGGTTACTCTGCAGTTGCTCATCAAAATGGCAAACAAAAAATATAAAATAAATACGCAACATTTTTCAATCTGCTAATATTCCGGTTTGATTGTCTTATTTGTTAAGTTAATTAATTGGTTTGGTAGATAAGTTCACCCATGGCTTTTAAAGAAATACTTTCTCACTAATGTGCACTACGATTTGTTTAAATATAAAGCACAAACCGAAAATAAGTGAAAAGAATACTTCCCGCATCATTTACATCGTCTCTATCCGACCAGCATTACAATATAAATTTCTTGTGCCGACCTCACGCACTGAAGAGGTGCTTGTCACGAGATTATTTACAACGTTCGCATGACGCTCTTGGACGACGACGTAATATAGACTATACTGCGCTTATATACAGTACAACTCACAGAAATAAAAGAGATTTGTATATCACTAAAGATTCTTAATGGAATTACTGGCCTTTTACAGCTTTCTTAGTTTGTCATTTGTCCTGAATTTGCTCGCATACCGCACAATACTCCACTTTGACACTTCGTCTTTGGAACAATCTTCGCGCACTAGACAAACATTACCTCCTTTCTTCCCTATTCTCTACCTATAAACCGATCACTACAGTATCTAAGTGTATAGAAGAAATCTTCTATGTGGCTGATCAAATATGGAAAAATAAAAACGAAAGTTCTGGCTTCGATTTGCGAAGTCCTTTTTCGTAGACGCGTTGAACTCGTCAAAAGAAATCAAGAAGATTAATTTGGCTAAGTCGTGTCGGGTAGAGCGGTAAAGAAGCGCTTGCAAAAAGACGAATAAGCAGATGGAAAACTCTTCCCCCAAAATCTCACATACGCAAACGTTCACAGCTACCGTTGACGCCGTAAATTACTGTAAAAAAATTCTGTGTAAAAAAATTTTCATGTATTGAAGTTTTGAAGTGGACAGCCCAAACTTGCGATCTTAATCACATTGAAAATTTATTATGTATAATTAAAGTAAGTTAGCGTTCAGATAGACCCTAGAGGCTAAATTCGAAAATGAACGCGACCTCCCTATACTACAATTACACATAAATCTAAGATCTTTTATGAAAAGCAAAAAAAAATTGAAGGAATTGTAATACGGAAACCAACGTAATCATGCATTTCAAAATCTTTAATGTGCTGTTCGCCATGTTGAGACCTACTGTAAGTACCGCTAACACATATTCTCTTTACTAACGTCACAATGGTAATAATACATATTTAAAACGCTTTTTCTATTTTACATTCGCCAATAACGAAGATACGAATTTTGCATTTCATGGGTGAAACGTAAAGATATATATTTCGGAAACTTGGCTTTCTTGTCATATGTTAGCGGCAAAGAGTCATACGTAGTCAAATGTGCAGATTGCACTCAAGAAAAAAAAAGAAAAAAGAAAGTCAAAAACGGAAATAAGAAAATCATATTTGGCTGGAGCCATATCTCGCACATCCGTCAGCATGAAAAATTTTTGGCGCCCCATGTTTTTATTTATTATCACAAAAAACTGAATGGTATAAAATTTGTCTTTTACCTTGTACTTCCTACTATCTTACTAAAAGATATTGTTAAGAAAAATCAATTTGCCACGTTGTGACGTCCGTCATTATTAATTTAGAATTAACACACTTAGCTTATCGTATTCCATTTTCCAACCCCTGTGATACCCATATCACCGGTAGTGTAATAAAAATCCGTTATGTCGCGACGCCCACCATAATTAATTCAGAATTGGCACACTTACCGACTTCTATTCTTCAAGTCTTTTCATTTGATACCCATATCGCTGGTGTCATTAAAAAAAAATTAATTCACCAACCATCGTGGCTTCCATCATATTTATTTTAGAATTAACACATTCTTAGGCTGACAATACATCTTCATTCGCGAAATGTAGTTTTTAAAAATTCTTTCTCGTTTACCTGATGGGTAACAAACGTGAACGAAGAAAAGAAAATTTAATCATTTGTAACTATGCGTGGGCGTGGTCCAACTGTTCCCCTTTTTTCACGTAAAGAGTACAGTGTTTCGTAAAGTAAATATGGAAATTATCAGCCTTCTATTTTTTTTTTTTATATTTTTTATATTTTATTTTATATTTTATATTTTTTTTATATTTGTGAGTGATGAGCAAAAACCCGCAAAATATTGTTTAGAAAGCGGGAATTGCGTTCAGTTTATGTTCCACTGTGGGTTTGTGCTCTGGCCAATTTGGCTCATTTTCAATATCAACCTGGGTCCAGTTTGATATTCCCTGGTATCAAATTTGAAGACAATGTCTTCAATTTTGCGGGCAGGGGAGTGCCAACCACACGCACCATACACGCGCAAAGGCGGACAGACAAGGTTAATCAATTTAGAATTTTACGTCGATCACAAATATATACACTTTATAGGGTGTCTACGGCTTCGTTTTCGGGGTTTGCAAACATTATGACAAAATGAGTATACCCTCCATCTTGTAGTAGCTGGTCATAAGGAGAAAGCTGTTATTAAAGTAGAAAAAGTTGCCCTAAGAAAATTGCAATACAATCAGATATAACCAAATCACAACATGATCAACATTTTGTTCAAAATTCATGTAACCTATAGCGTATATTCACTTAAAAATCTATCTAATCTATAGCGTATATTCACTTCAAAACATGAAAGCACGAAAACCTAACGTTACAACTGTTATTGATAATAGAAAGAGGAAAAGTCCGTAATAAAGTCCTACTTTGAATTTTAAACAAAATATTGGATCATCTTGTTGTTTAGTTATTCTTGATAGAATATAAGAGAATGTAAAAACTCTCGCATCAAATTGAAGTTACATGAAGTCTACAATATAATTCAGTCTCTAAATGCAACCACTCTTATGTGTTCAGTTTATTAACACTTCATTTAGCTTTTCTAAAAAAATTTATTATAATAATTCGGAACCAATATACCTTCCGTATATATCATGCCCCTGATATAAAATAAAAATTGTTAGATTACACTAAAGTCAAACATAAGATTTTTCTTGTTTTCATATCAGTTCTTAGCTGGGAAATTACAAGGCATACTAATTTGCCCTATAGTTTTTAGGGGGTGAATAAGCAAATTTCAAAATCGATTCTTTTAATTAAGACAAAGACCTATGAAGATAGATGTCGCGACCGCGCTCTACTCAATTAGTATAAATATTCCCTACTCTCGATTTGAACTTGCTGTGAATATTATGAGTCAATGTACGAAGGCTCGATATTTAATTCAATTCCTCTGTGAAAATCCCCTAAACGTATTGATAGATTCTTCACCTCAATAGGTTTTTCTTTTTTCCTTCTTAATTTGATTACAATAGTTGTAAATTTTTATAAATTTTTCCTTTCCAAATGTCAACTTTGTCAAATCTGTGCCGAACTGTGCAGCCACAGTACATGTAAGTAGCATACATTTCACCACTAGAATATACTTGAAAATGTAATTAATTTATACAAAAAGTAGTGTTTATATTATTGAAAAAACAATTTTATAATAGGTACGAGTAAGTAAAACAAAAATATTCATAGAATAAAAGCAATCGGAAAGGTATGAAAATTCTTTGGACATGGAATTTTTTAATATTTATGTACTGACTATCCGCACACTCAGGCAGTGGCTGACTTTTTTGGCGTATGTGGTGAAATTTATTATGAAATTGTTTAATGTCAGGTGTTTAAGATTCGGCTTAAATCAAAAAACGCTCTTTAAACGCGCTCTTCGCGGAAAATGGAGCTGCCATATACGGCCAACTATGCAGAAAGTGCATATAAAGCGAAATTTTAATGTAACTTTTTCTAAAATGATATTGAAAGCACTTTTCGTGGTTTAAATCCAGTCCATGTAGATTATGTGGAAACGAGCAAGGTCTTCAATAATGTGTTGCTATGGATAGACAACACATAAATACGATGGTTGATTATATTATAATCCAATTATCGATTTTATAGGCAACTCATCCTAATGCAAATTTAAAATTTTAAAATAAAAATTTCCTAGGGACACGTAAGATGTGATTTCCGAATAAAGAAAAATAACTTACTATTATAGGAAGATTTTTTATTAGTGTCACTGTGAATTTTAATTAAGCAAGCATGGAAATGATGGCAGCCCTAATCAAGTAGTGTAAGTATTTAGTGTACAATTACTCTTTAGATTTTAGTTTAGTGTGCTGTTAATGCTGTTAATAAGCAAAAGAAGCGGTCATTGGTCTAGAAGTGTAGAGCGCATAAAATGGTTTTTTTGGCACGAAAATTGTATATAAAAGAAATATTCCCTTAATTAATTTAGTTAATATTTATACATATATAAATATATTTTATTCGATCAGTTTCCTTATTTTAATAATAATAATAACAATAATAATAGTAATAATAATAATAATAATAACAATAATAATACGTTTACGTACATATTTGCAATTTTGTTTATTTATATAAAATTTTTTATCATAAAAAACGAGAAATCAACAAAAGTTCATCAAATAATGCATTAGAGAACTCGCAAAATTAAAAACGTGGTTTTCACAGCGGTTATATCTCGATAGGTGACTGCGTGTTTGTGTGTGGTAAAATATATCAAATTTGTGTGCAAAAATTTAAATGTATATAATATTAAAGCGATATACATATATATATATATATATTTTTTTTTTTTTGATTTGTTTTCGTTTTTTGGCGTTCAGACTTGAGCAAGAAGAAGTTAAATTTGAAAGTAAAACACACAAGCACAAGAGCTGTCTGCCATTGAAATTGGTCACGAAAGAAAAAATCGTTTGAAGCAAACGTTAGATAAAATTGCTGATGCAACTGTTAAACGCATTTACAACTTTTTGAAGATAAAATCGAAAAGACTGCATAATCCTTAAAGATTTAAACGCAACGTAAATTTAAAGTCAACCTTTTCCATGGCTCGAGTGCAAGCTAGCGATGAACTGGTACCGAGACCAATTTTCGAAATGCCTGCTAACACTGAAGTCAGAGATAAGCAAAATTCCGATAATTGCAGTCAAGATTCGGGTGTAAAATTAAAGAAGCGCATAAATCTCATAGACGGAGTAGCGATCATTGTTGGCGTGATAGTAGGTGCAGGCATTTTTGTTAGTCCTAAAGGTGTTTTAAAGTATTCCGGCTCGATTGGCCAATCTATTGTGGTATGGATCTTATGCGGCGTTTTAAGTATGCTCGGAGCTCTTTGCTACGCCGAATTAGGTAAGTTTCACTCATGCAGATGTTTATTTAAAAAAAAATAAATAAAATACTTTTGCACTATATATCATTATATCTTTATTTATTTTGTGAATTCTCTTACTCAAGTGTATTTTAACATTTCATCACATTTTAAAGTCTATTTATTCTGCACTCGAGGAGAAACGTTACAAAGAAAACAAAAGTATACTAATAAAGTGAATCAATCCACTTCAAAAAGTTTAGAATCGGTACAGGCTTGTACGCCTGAAAAAGATCAAATACTACATCTTCCTCGCATGTAAACCTCGGTTTACTTTTATTGAATGACTTTTGCTGCTGTCACAGTTGGCACTTTCAACACCAAATAAATTATTAAAGAAAATAATTTTTATTTTGTTTAACTATGAAGCATGCATTTTATCAGTGTACATTATACCAGTTGTCAGCATAAGAGGTTTTATTTCTTTTGCGAAATAACGATGTGGCAATTGTTGTGCACAGAAGGATTCGCTCTTAGCCTTACCGTATTCAGCAGCAAATTTTTCCATCAAATGGAAGAAAAATTATTTACCGCTAATACTTGTTCAGCATTTTTCGATACAAAATTCATGCTTTAACATCCGTCACATTCAGAATATTACTAAATACCTAACGTATCCTGTTTTTACATTATGATTACGATCTTTTTGACCAAACACATCTGCGACATCACGACAGGAATTTCTATATCAGCACAAGTGTCTTCTGTAAGAAATATTACATTTTTACGTCATTCTCATCTTTTCTCTCATTTCAGTCGCTATTTAGGGACTGAACTCATTTTTGTCGTCAATGTCTTTGCAGATGACGCATTTCGGCATTTGTTGCATTATGATATTGTTTAAGAGTGTCGGTATAAAACCGTTCTTTTCGAACACCAATAACTGATAAGAAGCATTTAATTAACACTTAAATTGCTTTACACATTCATTGCATTAAAAATTTATATAAAAATTTTCACATTTCGTCACGCTATAGAGGGGTTAGGGTTGTTTTGTGTCGATACGATTTAACGTGACTTTATAAGATAAATATCTATCTTGTACAGGCTTGTGACTAATGTCCAAGCATCGCTCATGGGCATTTAGCAATTTTGCACAATTCCTCATTCATATCTTCTTGGGATTCATGAGCTCGTTTCATAACTATTTAAAATATGTCAGTCTAATTTACCCCACAATCGGGAATAATCAACAATAGAACTCTTAAAGCCGCTTCATACAGCCGGCCATGAAAGAAGAGCAGCAGTTGTAACAATGATTGCAGAATGCAAATAGGATTTGAGTGTACGTTTTTATATAATGTTGAACGGTGTGTTTGCAACAACGGCGTGAATTGTTGCACATTTTTTATAGAAAATTTTGAAATTGCTGCATGCATACGGATTGGCAAACAAGGTAAATAGAGAGAGAGAGAGAGAGAGAAAGAGAGTGCTTTGCAAATAACCCGACATCATGTGGTTATATGGATGGTTCGACATTTTTTCTAACATTCAAGCCAGGAGATTATAAAGGACTATTTGTATTTTGACAGTAGTAAAGTTGTTAATTAGCAGCCATTTGACAGCTTGCTATTTCATTCTCATTGTTCGGAAGGGGCAAAGATTGTAAATAGTTTCTTGATAAGATGTCGCATTCCCTCGATTGCTTGGAAAGCAAAAGCATACACAATTCCGTGTTTTGAAGTGAATATGCGCTACGGTATACACATAAGTGTGTATGTATGAAAAATAAGCGATACAATATATACCTAATTCCCTTTTCATACGATAGACATGTTCGCAAAAAAATACATGTAAAAAAAATGCGTGTAAAAAAAGATATTGACTAAATGCAAACATGGTAGCTTATTTCCAGGCTTCAGAGAGCAACTGAACAGTACAATAAACAATATTAAAAGATTGTTTTTTTATATTTCTATGAAATTTTTCCACTGTCACTCCTCACATATGTGCATTGTAATTTCGCCCTGTATTTTCTACAATTCAGTTAGATTATATCGATTATATGCGTATATGAGTGGGGTTCCCTGAATTATGCATACAGACGTAACGTGTTCTTTACTTAATTTAGTTTGGTTTTTCCAAGTGGAATGTATTTTTTATAATGTATTTAATGAATTAAATCGTGTAAGCACGAAATAAATTCTTAAGTGAACTCTGAGAAGAATTTTTTAATATTATTTATTGTACCTCTCAATTGCTTTTTTAAGCCTGGAACCAATCTACTACTTTTCCATTTTTACGAATGCATCTATCGTGTAAAAAGAGAATTAGGTGTGTACTGTTTCGTTTATTTTTCATGCATACACATTTATGTGTATATCAGAGCGCCTATTCACTCCAAAATACGGAATTGTGCATGCTTTTGGTTTGCAAACATTCGAGAGAATGTGACGTCATATCAAGCAACTATTAATAGAATGAGAACGAAAGAGCAAGCAGTCAAATGGCTGCTAATTAATAATGTTATTAGTCCTATTCATAACAGACACAACAAAAAGTCCTTAGTAATCTCCTAGTTTGAATTTTAAATAAAATGCCGGACCATCTATATATTTTGTTGCCTCTGGTTAATGTTTCCAGCAACATATTGAGTCTTATTAATATTTATGCCATTTTGCAAACGATACAATTTCGCTGCAATCATTGCATTCAGCGTTTAACTATCCTAAATAATGAGTATTAAAAGTTAACATATGAAGTTAAGCAGTTTGTTATGTTGAAGGGAAAATTGTCCGCATTTTTTAACAAACTCTGAAAGTAATTTGCTTCTATTTTACATGAGTTTCATTAATCCACCTTTGTACCGTTTTGATGAACAACCTTATCTCGAAACCATTATTTCATCACTGTAGCACGTCAGGGAAATTAGCTTTACAACAAGAAGAGTGTTATGCAGACAGCGAAAGAAGGCTATATAGTCGAGAAGACATTCTCGCGCTCACAGTTATGGACAAATAAACAACATATGCTTTACACAAACATTTATTTACAGATTTAAGAAAAAGACGCAGAAAATTTACTTTTATTTTAAAATCGTAGCCATACACAAGTAAGAAGGTTATATTCGGCGAGGGCCGAATCTCTCCACTTAAGATTTGAATGTCGAAGAAATCGGTTATTTCTAAACGCCCCAAGACTTTACGTGTTAAATGCCCACCATAATTAAATTACAACTAACACATCGCATTCTACTCTCCAACTCCTTTCATTTGATAACTGTAACGCAAAATTTTGTTTAGAAGAGAGGAATTGCGTTCAGTTTATGCATCAATGCGGGCTTGTGCCCTGACCATTTTTGTCTATTATCAATACCAACCTGCGTGCAAAGACTTCCAGTGGGTCTACCAAATTTGAAGACAACATCTTCATTTTTGCGACCCGGAAAGTGTCAAAACAAACACCACACAGACGCACAGGTGGACAAACATGGCTTAATTAATTCCGAATTTCACCCTGATCAAGTGTATGTATACTTTCTAGGGTCTCGAAAGCTTCCCTTTGGATGTTACATACATTATGAAAAAAAAAAAAAAACACACTGAGTATACCCTCCACCCTTCAGCGGTGAGTATAAAAAGTATCGAGAGTACTACAAAAATTGAAGATATTAAGTAATTGGAATGAAAAATCCCAGAGGTAGAGAAATTCGTTGAAAAATCCGTACCTAAAGAAACGGTAATAATAGTTAAGTTGATAAATTAACAATGAATTAAAAAACTTGCGTTTCGCTACGAGAACTCTTCATCTTGCTCTCATACATTCCGGCAATGATTCGAAAAACAAAACCATAAATGATATAATTAACGTTGATGTAACGCGTGAGGTCTCGTATCTCAGTTTAAGTTTTAAGAAAAAGTCAAGTAAAGAAAATCAAAATATTAATTAGCAATTCGTGAGAAACTGGCCGTCAGTATCAAGGTTCTAATATGTTAGGCTTATTGAAATGTTTGTTTTGTACACAAATGTTAAAAATGAAAGTGTCTGGAATTTTCACTTCTATGGCGGATAGGGATGTATATTCATTTTGTCAAAACGTTTGCTACATGCGGAAGGGAACTTCAAAGATGTTATAAGCTATATATAAAAATTCTTAATCTGTACATCAAATTCTGAATCATCAGTTTGAGTATGACTGTGTAATGCCTGTAGTAAACATTTCTCTGGTTGTAGAAATGAAGATATCGGTTTAAATTTGGGCGTAAGCGTTGGAACCTCTTTCGCCCAAATTTCTATTAGAAAAGGTCTAAATCGGCCCGCGACCATGCCTAGGAGGCAACAAAAGCTGAGAGCACTTCCATTTTCGAAAGTAAAAATGTACATTTCTTGCTTATTATATTCTATACGTGATCCTACAGCACTTGTACAGGAAATATCGGCCACGTTAGCCCAGTCGTTTCTTTTAGGATAAGCGCAATTTTCATGATTTTTTGTGACACCCTCATTGAAATGAGTAAAAACGCACCTTGCCCGCGACGTTCCTAAATGCTTTTTAAAATTTAGGCATGGAAGGAGGCACGTACTTAAAATTTTTTTATATGTTTTTTATTTATACCATTTTCATACCCACTCTCACTTCGAAACCCTGTTTGTAATATGCAAAAATTTACAGTTACAAACTGAATAAAGCATACATCATCTGGATAAAGCTAAGATTCTCTGTCGATGAAATCACATTCGTTCAGATGATAATAATAATGATTCGTCTGAAATTAGAAAGAACGACATAAAAAGCGAACATTTTTTACTTTTCAAACCAAGTTCTGAGAAAAGAGAAACGCCAGCCAAGAATTAATTATAAACGAAAAACTACTTTCAAAGCAAGTAAAACGATGTTTAAGGTAGTATCACTTAAGGCTTGACGAAAATATTTGCAAACATTTTCTGAAAGGTATTATTTTTTTAAAAAATAATATCAATTAGACGGAGATGAGAAATTGAAAGGAGCGCCATTTAAAACGTAAAGTATTCGAACATCGCATACAGCTTTCTCATGTCATTTGAAATTATTAGTTACCAGGCACATTATAAGACAAATCCGCGCGATGTTTCCAATCATTAACAATATTTCACACGCTATACTTATACAAACTAAGTGAAAGAAAAATCAATTAAGATTTTATTTTTTTTATTTTAGATTGTCTGTCCTATGCAATTTTCTGATAGTAATGTCAATCAGACGATCGTTTAAAGTTATTAAGAAATTATTTCGAAATTTATTTTATTGTTATTATTAAATAATGATTCAGTTATTCAATTTTATTTAATGAATCGGTTTTGATGAGTGACAAGATTTTTAAAATAATTGCGGGTATGTTAAGGAAGCTGAGGTAAAATTTTCGGAAATACAAATTTTTTTATTGATCGTAATGTTCCGCTTTTCCGAACATAAGGCGGTATACGAGTACTTGAAACTTTAAGCGTGTTTTTCCCAACGCACAGGGCCCTTCAAAACGGCGTGCACCATAGAATTTTCATTCGTTTCATTTGAACGTTCGATTAGTTAATACAAAAGATTGCCTTCTTCTGAGTCGAAAATTGCAAATTTTAATTTAAATCAATATTTTTTAAAATCCCGTCCTTGCCTTATTAGCAATAGGACGTGGATTAAATGATTTTTTCTTTTTTGGTTTCTTTATTATTTTACTATGTTTTGTGTATGCTGTCATTACCGAGGACATCGTCGATACTGAAATGTTAGAGACTTCGGCTGTTTTCGTCCCAGACGCTTCCGCCAGCCGAGCATCAACGCAGGTATATGTGTTTCTTTATACCCATCGCCGAAGAATGAGGGGCATATTCATTTTGTCAAAACGTTGGCAACGCAACGCATAAGAAAGCATCAGAGACAATATATATATATTCTTGATCAGCATCAAATTGTAAATTGATTTAAATATGTCCGTCTGTGCAATGTCTATTGTAAACATTCTCCTGGCCGGAAACAAAAAACTATCGATATCATCAAATTTGGAAAAACAGGGGAAGTTCTTGCACGCAGGTTGATATTAAAAAAGGGCCGAATACGTCGATGGACACGTCCACAGCACCACGTAGACTGCGAACACCTCTGTTTCAAAAAAGGAATAAAAAATTTGATTTTCGATCATTAGTCATAGCGTGCAGCAGATAAATGTACAAAAATTTGAACGCACATTCATCAATTTTCAGCATACTGCAAACTACAAGTTCCACTCTATCGCCATATAGGGGTTTGCTTTCTATGAGCACCCCTATATTCAGTGGACTCTAAACGGTAGATGTGTGTGATTATGAAAATCAATTGCCAGTTGTATTGTGATTTTCGAAATTATTTAGATAATTCCAGGAGAACTTCCTTTCAAGCCAGTTATAGGGTAAACCAATAACTTTTTAGTTTTCCTGTTAAGCAAAATAAAACATTTTTCTCCTTTTTTTAAGTATACTGCAACAAATAAATATTTATGATATGTATGACGATATGTTTTTTCGAATGTTTTAATGATCTAAAAGACGTAATTTATTTTTGTAGGTACAATGATACCAAAATCAGGAGGCGATTATGCGTACATAGGAGCGGCATTTGGTCCTTTGGCGGCTTTTCTCTATCTCTGGGTAGCATTGCTGATCCTCGTGCCAACAGGTAATGCAATTACAGCATTGACATTTGCTCAGTATTTATTGCAACCGTTTTGGCCTTCCTGTGATGCCCCTATTGAGGCAGTACAATTATTAGCAGCTATGATTACATGTAGGTAATCAAATTTTTACAACAAATTTACAAATGAAAATTGCAATCGTTTTTCTAGGTCTCTTAACCGTAATCAACTGCTACAACGTGAAATGGGTCACAAGAGTAACGGATATATTTACTGGAACCAAAGTATTCGCTTTATTAGTAATCGTAGCAGCTGGTGCTTGGTATTTGTTCTCAGGCCATGCCGATCATTGGGCTTCACCAATGGATGGTACACTAACAGCACCTGGTTTTATAGCGTTAGCTTTTTATAACGGTTTATTTTCATACTCGGGCTGGAATTATTTGAATTTTGTTACCGAAGAGTTAAGGGATCCTTATAAAAATTTACCTAAGGCTATATGTATTTCTATGCCAGTGGTAACGATTATTTATGTTGTTACAAACGTTGCCTATTTCTCGGTGCTAACGGCAGATGAAATTTTAGCTTCCGATGCCGTCGCCGTAACATTCGGAGATAAAATGTTAGGCTTTATGTCATGGTTAATACCCTTTTTCGTAGCATGCTCAACATTTGGCTCTTTGAATGGCGCCATTTTTGCCTCCAGTCGATTATTTTTTGTGGGAGCACGCAATGGTCATTTACCCGCTGCCATATCACTTATTAATATCAGTTGTTTGACACCGATACCATCATTAATATTCTTGGTAAGTTTTCATTTTAAGCGTATTCCTTATGCCGATAATCTATATTAAATTTTTTTGTTTATTTTTATAATTTTAGTGCATCCTTACGCTCATACTCTTGTTCATAAAAGATGTTTATTCGCTCATCAACTACGTAAGCTATGTCGAAGCTCTTTTCACATTATTATCCGTTTCCGGCTTACTGTGGCTTCGTTATAAGCAGCCTAAAATCGAGAGACCAATACGGGTCAATTTAGCTCTGCCCATTATTTTTTTAATCACCTGTATATTTCTAGTAGTATCATCAGTCTTCCAGTCTCCAATTGCAGTGGGCATCGGCACTGGAATTATCCTCTCAGGCATTCCAGTTTATTTAATGACAATATATCGCCCAGTCGGCTGGCTAACGAAACTATCAATTTATTTAAATCAATGTTGTTCTAAATTTTTTATTTGTATGCCAAACCAAGAGAAATTTGACTAACACTTCAAGCACGCATTACAAGCATTCCTGGCCAATGCATTTATCATATCTGCTCTTGAAGACCATAATTATTCAAAGACATAATTACATCACGATAATGTGCCTTAATCCTAAATATAAGATCTTTAATACTCTTATATTAATTGTAACGGCACGCTTGATAACAAAGTATATTTTTTGGTGAGAAATACTTTATAAAACTTCTAAAAAAAAAAAAATAAATAAATAAATAAACCAAAATGTGCGATTTCTGCCTGCGTAAAAGCAATAGAAATTGTTAATTAATTTAGATTTAAAATTTTCTTAATTGCACATCTGCCCATCTATCGCTGCTCATTATATTTTATGTATGTTGTATATATTTGATAAATGTTCGTTTATCGTAACGGCAATTATGTTTCTCTGCCCTATTCTTATTTATAATTTATTTATTAATCACTATTTAACAAAAAACTGTGAACATAAGTTTTTTTTATTTCTTATTTTTTATTTTAAAGATTCATTTTAACCTTTTTCTAAATTATTATTGTAAAAATACAACGCCGAAAATGAAGACATCTGTCAATTGTACACAAATATAAAATGAATTATCTTTTTATCAGTTCTTACGTATACACACATACACACTCGTATATATACTCTTATATATATATATATATATATAGACAATAAGTAATAGATAGATATAAAGATATAAAGTTAATTAAGTCATAGATAGACGGAAATACATATGTTGTTAAATTCAATAGTTTTTATATAAAATTTTTTTAAAATAAAATCAAATAAAACGAAATGCAAAACATTAGAAAAACAGAGATGCAATTGCAATTAGAAACATCTTCTGCGGAATAATTATTTAAATTTTTCTCGGCTCTTAATGGCATTGCCCAAGCTTGAATGTGTATACAGCGGACGTCTTCAAAGATACCAGCGATGTATTACGTGCTCTTAAGTCGATCTTTTTTCAACTCTTATTACCAGCACCTTGTAAAACCAATAATTTTGATTTTCTCAGAATAATAATCGCTTACTTATATGGAAAGATTGTTCAATCCTTTTAGCAAGCATTTCTAAACATAAAAAGCTAGACATTATCGAACATTATTTTAAAGATTTCAACGACTGATATATTACAAAGCGGTTATATTTGAACTTGGTCGAAGACCTGCACTGGAATATTCTTAAGCCGTGCGGTCTTCTTTGCTAACGTTTTCATTTTGAATCAAACGTATTTCTTGGACTAGCACGATCGTACCCAAACCAAGTTTAGTTAACGTTGTCGTTATGAAATAATTCACTTTATTAAGGGTTTTTCTTTCTCTAGATAAAAAATATTGTGTGTGACATATATTGCAAAATATCCTTACTTGACACCTATGCACGCATAACTGTACCGAAAACTCCTCGTGTTAAGGTGAAAGCACGTCGCTGTTGCATTATATTAATTATTCTCCGCATGAGAGTAAATGTATTTAATGTGCTGCATTTAGTAGTGAAAAATTTTCTATGCGAAGAATCTTCGCTCTCTTGTATAAAACGAAACCACAAAGGACAAAAACACCAGCTCGACTGCCAAGTCGTGGCTTAAGTAGGCTAAAGTCTTATCCGACATATTTTTATATATCAAGTGCTTGTACACAAACAGCTCGGATTATAGTTTTTTAGAATATATTTAAGTTTAAGTTTAATTTATTAATTAATAATAATAGTTATTAATGAAAATTTCATTATACAATAATAACTATTACTATAATTAATAATTAACCTGACAGTAAAACTAAAAAGCCCCCTTCAGTACAGTCGCGAACGACAGTGAAGGTAGATATGTAAATAATATAACATAACAAAAAGCGTAAAATATAAAACATAAAGCGAAGATTCAAATGCGATCGATCGTAAATTATAAAAGGCCATTATAGCTATTTTAAATCTTCTTATCATTTTGATATGAATCTGTGTTTTCTCACGTAAATGTCTTGGTGTTCGGGACCGTACATAAATTAACGCAAAACCTTGAATTTTATAATGGCTTCAGTTCGTCTGCGATTCATTTAATTCGGTCTTATTTGGAAAATCGGGTTCAACGTGTGGTTATTGGCGATTATTCTTTGAAGCAATTTGGCGATTGTCTTGTTATGTGACTTAGTCGCTTGTTGTCTCGATTGTAACGTTCACTTGTATACGACGATATACAAATTTTCCGCTCGCGTCCGGCTGGACTTGTGGAGGATCCGGTCCTGCGAAGAAATGGCCACTTAGAGCGTATTACTCTGTGATCTGATTTTAACGGTTTAAAGCAAATTTAAGCAGAACTATACAGGCTATGTTTCCTGTTCTTTGATAGAGATCTTGTGTCCCAATCTAAGATTAAGATTAATTAAATGTCTTGTTGTGACGTTTATATCATATGGAGCGTATGCCTAATTAGATTACGAATATGTGGGGTATAGGATATCGAAAGTTTGGCTGCAAATATTGGGTTCCGATCTTCAGACATATTTTAATGTTAGAAATTTGTTTTTTCTCCACAAGATTATACGGACGCGAATACCAAGATATTTACATGAGAAAATTCAGATCTTGAAATCTCATCGGACCGCAAGTACTTAACATCATCGAGGCGATTTTTTTTAACGCTGTATGGAACTCATTACCACTCCATAGCAAAATGATGAGTAGATTGAAAATAGCTATAAAGGCCTTTTATAATTTATGCTGGATCGAATTCGACTCTTTATTCTTCATCTTTCATATTGCACGTTAATGTTAGGTTACGCTATTTACATCTCTACCTATACTGTTGTTCACGGCTGTGCCGTTCGCGGAAGGGACTTGCTAGTCTTATTGACTCATCAATTATTAATTATATTAATGATTATTATTGTATAATGAAATTTTCATTAATAACTATTATTTTTAATTAATAAATTAAAATTAAACTGAAATTTAAATATTTTCAAAGATCCAGAACTCGATAAAGTAGCAATTACGTTTCAGTTCCATTTTTCTCAAAACATAATGTAAACGAATGTTATAAACTCAAGGAGTAAGTTATAAAGAAATTTAATGATTTTTCTCTTTCAAGAATGTAGATGTTAAAATGTATTTACACACAATAAAAAAGGATATTAAAATGAAATGATTTTTATATCTCGTTTTGGTCAGGAAATTTTATTTTACATCCAAAGCCATGTGTTCAACTTCGTACGCTTGCTATGATACACACTGCTGTCTGACATAAAGCATATCATTAAATATCTCCATAGCTAACTGTTCGAACATATAGCAATTGTCTTAGTGTTAGATTGGAAATTTTTCCAAAAATGGAATTGCAAAAGTTTTTTACCCTATAGAATATACAGTTTAGGAGTAACATCACATTATGTATGCTGAAAATAAGGCTATTTTTCTTAATTTATATTAAAAAGTAAAAAAAAGAATCTTTTATACCTAGATTTTATTTAAGATGTGGAAAAAAAATTTTATTGCAATCAGTTTTATGTGACTATATATAAAAACTTGAAACGTTTAAGATTTTAAAGCGTAGAAATCGACTTCTTCTAAGTACTTCAAATTTTTATGTATAGTCACAAAACATATGCAACAACCTCAAAGGAACTTCAAATCAACTATATATATATATATATATGTATATGTATATTTCCATTTTCAAATTTTTATGCCAAATTTGAAGCCGATATCTTAATTTCTGTAGCTAAGAGAATAATTATAGGCAAATAAAGAAACGGACAGATGGATACACAAAACTGCGTAGATGGATTGATTAGTAATACATATATACTTGCCTAGATGGATTGATGAAATTTGTTTGTCCACCGGTCCGTCTCTTCAATTGCGTGTAATAATTCTCTTAGTCGCAGAAATGAAGATATCGGCTTCAAATTTGCCATAAAATTTGCTTGCCATATGGCAAGCTGGTATTGAAAATAGGCCAATCGATGAAAGGGCAAGCCCACAGTACAACGTTAAATGAGAACTTCCAAAAGCAAAAAGTTTGTATTTTGTTCATAACTCACATAGTACAACAAAAAATGTTTGCATATTCACACTTCAATATAAAGATGGCGAGTATAAAAGGTTTGGCCACAATCGAATACAATTTTCTAACTTTTCTTCAAGCCAATGTTAAAACTGCGATGGTAGTGGTGTCACAATCATAAAACCTGGACACTCGATTATTGGAAGCATATCGTATGCTCCGAAAATTCATCATTCATATTGTTTCCTGTAAACGGCGGGGCTTGTGTATGGAGGAAGTCTACGATACAAACTGAGTGCTTACTGCGGTCAGAAATGGGGGAGGTTCCGTTACGATTTATACGGCTGCATTGTTGTACTCAGCTGGTTCTCTCGTTCACATCACTGACCGAATTACTGCAGATGAATATCTCGATATCGTCAATAATTAAGTTCTTATTACAATTAGCAGATTGCTGTCAGACTTTCCCATATACCAAGATGATAATGTGTTCATATGCACAGCTAAAAACATGCAGTCTTAGCTTGCAGAGCATCAGCATATAATCAAACCCCTTCCTTGGCTAGCACAATCGCCAGACCTCTAAATAATTGAATTGTTGTGGATAGCTTCAGAGTAGAGAGTGAGGAGCAGATTTTCATCTCTCAGATCATTAAAGCGATCGATGGATGCTGCGCTACAAGAATGGGACAACGTTCGGTTGGAAACTATTCGTATACCCTACGAATCTATATCGCGAAGAATTGCAATTGTTCTACAGAGAAATGTCAGTCCAATATCTTATTAATGAATAAATATTGTGGGTACGTCAAATGTTCGTCATATTTTATTCATCCCCTCTACATTTTACTTAGTTAATTTTTATTTTAAATCTCGGGGTTTTATTACAAAATGTTAGAAATATAACCTGTTTCTCATTACTCAATAAAACTAAACGTTGATTCGTATTCAGTGAGTCCTTATTTTTGTAAACACAATGCTGTGGTGATTGCAACTATTGAAGATGGTGTAGGTGGGTCGTTTGGGACAACACTATATTCATTTGAATGCATCTTTTTTTTTATAAAATTAATATTTTAGATATATTTGAAGGTTTACTTTTACTACGGACGTATACGGGCGTGCGTAGCCGTTATGGTCGTAAAAACACATGTTCACTCACTAAAAAAAAAAAAAGAAGAACATCCTGGAACAGTTTACAATAAAGACAAACTTACAAAAGTTATTGCGCAGTGAAATTTAAAAATTCAAAAACCTACTGACTATAAAAAAGACGACATCGTATTGCTAAATATGAAAATGCTGAATTAACAGAATACATGGGGTCATCCATCTTGTGGCTGCGAAGGTAAACTTAAATAAAACGCACTTGTGAGTGAGATTTGGATCAAATAATCATTTGGACATCACCATTACTTACACGTTGTCTTACAGAATATGTTATCGAAATTGTTAAAGTTTATTACGAAAACAATGAACCCACGGTGACGTTTCGTGCGAGTGGGAGAAAGGTCTTATTTGATTTGAAGTGACTTCGCAATAAAGAAAGGTTTCCCCTTTAGTGGCAACAGTGGTATTCCTAAAAGATCTGCACGCGTACAAAAATGAACTTTACGTGTGGTTTATGGGCTTTAAGAGTCACATTTTTGAACACCGAAATAGCATTGCGGTTATCCTCAATCGAGAAGGCTACGGAAACGTGGTTAGCAGCATAAATTAAGCGATTTCATGCAACATGCCATATATCTCGTGACACAATCAACTTATTGAGAGAGAAGTTCAATGCCCGTATACTCCTCAAGAACGCCAATGTGCTATATATAACTCCATTGGACTTTTTTCTTTGAGTTTATATTAAATCATTCGTTTAATGCAATAGCCCAGGAACTCTCAATGACCTTATTTTCCATTTCATGCAGATACTTACTGCCGTTTAGTTTTTATTGAAAACTAAAAAAAAAGAAAACACATATTTGACGACTGGACAAGGTCTATACAAGATTTCGGGATATAGGAGTCCTTGGCTCGAGTACAGAAGCCAACATCCACTTATTAACATTATTGTTATTGGTAGTACAAGTACCCGCAGAATTATGGAACTATGGTCGGTTGGCTCTTCTTGAGGGTTACTTCAAGAAATTGGGGCTTATGAAATCCACAATAAATCAAATGAGCTAAAAAAACAGACAGATATCAATGTGTTAATTGCTAAAATTGATGATACGTGAGTTCCAACGGAAGCAGAACTCAAGTCTGTCCTGAATTATGTCTATTGAATATTCAGTATCAGTAATGTCCATTCAAAGGCGCGAGTAAAATGATTATTGTTTTTATTAGTGGTGCACCTAGCTAGACACACACAGAAGTTTCTAATAATGAAGGAAAGCATTCATAACAACAATAGCGAATTTTGATGTCGCAGAGGTAAGCTATCCAGAAACGGTTCAACGATTAAATGAAACAATAAAGAAAAATATCGAATGACAAAGAAAAATAATGTTGTGACTACTTACTGCTCAGAAACTTGGAAAATTATCAGCGAGAAACCTGGGGTATGCTGTGAAATTCTATAAACGCTACCTAGATGCTTTGACATCCGTAAAACACTACAAAGATATTGTTCATGCCGTAATCATCCATTTAATATTGAAAATCGTAAGCGAGGAAGTGAAAATCATATGAGAAGCAGTCGTAGATTACTGTAAGCTGCCAGCTGAGAATGAGTGCAAATATACATCAAAATAACGCCATAGATGCAAAGAGAAGCTTTCGCCGTCAGCTTTCGTATCTGCATTGAAATCGAAATGTCCATTATGTAAGAGTTCAGAGCAGAGTATTCAAGCCTATGAGTTGTAAGTGGCTGTAAATGTCGGTGCGTGATCGTTTTATAGCAACTCGCAAGGCAAGCGTTCTTGAAAGATTGCTTAGCTAGTAAATGTCGATTGTGAAATGGCACACGTCAAAGTATGCTACCTAAAGGCCCTGCGAATTCTAGTGAAGTGTGGCGGTCAACAGTAAACCTTAGAAATGAGTGCCGGGACGCATTGTATACGGAGGACGCCAACTTATGGAGTGTTTGTCAGTACTATAAACGAATCGGAAAAGTTTTAGCCGCAGAAGTACCGTCGATGATTTTAGCGGAAAATGCTAAACGTGAACTCAGGTAGTCATCTGCATGTTCCTTCAGTACTCTATGGCTACTTCGCGACTTAATTCGACAAATAAGGAATAAAATTTATTTATGAAAGTTTATGTAAGAACAGGTTATCCTATTGTCAAAAAAAAAAAAATAAAAATATTCCGGTTTAAAATAGAATCTTTTGATTTCCCTCTCGCTTTTAATGCTATTAAATAAATTAAAGTGTCTGCGTACGCAAGCAATGAGTACGCTTGCCGTTATGATATCGAAGACGTAAATTTCTCTCAGTAAGAAATTCTTAATACTCTTGCCTACAATTCCCATTTCGATAAACCTGTTGTCCACAACATACCTTAACTTATTTACAAAACATTATTTGCACACTTCAAGGAGCTTATTATCAAAACACATATCTTTACAAACGCTAAAGTTTTTCTTGTCACTTCTATCCTTGAATATCATACTCCAACTCGGATAACGTATACCACGTCTTGTTCTAATGTTTTCGTCAATCCTCTAAGATACTAGATTTTATTTTTTTTGCTAATCTGCGCTAAAGCGCTGAAAGTCTTCATTCACTTTTATTTTGCGAAGTTATGTTCTCAACATAATCAGTCCATTTTTAATATAAACTTTTCGAATCCAAAACGTAAATTTCGTAACAATACCTCTTTTTAGTTACAACATTCCTATATCCTAAAGTTTGCTCTTCCACAAAAAGAAAAAACACTATAGTGGGGCATAGGCCACCATTAAATACCTTATGTCGCATCGCCTGATGCGTTTATTCATATAATCGCTTTTCAAAACAAGGTGTTATATGGAAAATGGCCGAAAAAGTGATTTGAATAGTGTTCGTGCGTGCGCCAAAACACCTCGTTGAACAAAATCTCTCAGAAATGGCGACCTGGAGATTGAACACAACAAAATAGAAAGGACCGATGGACCGACAAACTTAGATCGATTGAGAAAGTGATTCGGAATCGGTCCTCTACGTGCTGCGTACGTTCGCATCCTTCTACTTCAAGTGCCGTAGGGTATCAAAATTAAAATAAAAATTTAATAAATATATTTTAAAATTAGAGAAAATATTTTAATTTGAAATGATAGCCTTTTGTTGATTGTCCTTTTGAAATATATGTCATGACCATAAGTCTTGGATGTTATGTAAGCAAAATGTGTTCGATTACATATTCTTAACATAATGTATTACTATAAATTGACATATATATAATATATATAATGTAGGAAAGGTATCGGTAAAAACATATTGGAAGGACTGTTACACATATCTAAAATATTAGGAGTTTAGACTATTATTTTGCAAGAGCTTATTAACGATAAGTGCGTCTTTTTATCGAAAAATGTGAGGCATTCCATATATATGTAAGTATCCACATATATAAATATATATAAGATTTCTTTAAGAATATGTTGTAAATACCTTATATTATATATGAGATTTCTTTTTATAATGCGTTGCAAACATTCGACAAACTTAATATATCAACATTTGCTGGGATTAAAAACCTGTTTTTAGCATTTTGCTTTTTTTGTTCATGCATTTAAACTAAACATAAAACTGACGACAAAACCGGATAAACAAAACATCAAATATCAAAGAGATTCTCCAAATCTTTGATGCAACGTCATGTACAATTCGAGACTATAGACAAAAGATTTCAAATAAAATAGCAGGAACAATAATAATACATAGAAATACAAATACACAAAAATGTGTGTATAGAAGGGCGAATAAGCAAACAAGCAGATAACCACACAAATAAACAACAAACGAACCTAGTGCAGAAATTGAAGTATGCAGGACTCTCTGCATATAATAATGTGGGTAACAGCACCCTTGTGACGTGGGCAAGAATGAATGGCTTTAAGGAAAATTGGCTTAACTTGAAGAAAATCAACAAAGCAAAATTCATGCATGCCTGTAAATACACGAAGGAGGAGTCGAAGAGGGTGCTTTTGCCTATGTGTGTGTGTGTGTGTGTGTGTGTGTGTGTGTGTACGTGTGTAGGCAGCTAGGTAGGGTAACGTATCTGTTTCTCTGTAAGTATATCCGTATGATTCAAGTTAAACGTAATTGTAAACCGATGTTCAAATACATTTGAATAGAAAAAAAATGCGGGTACATAGTCAATACATACATAGAAATATATTAAAATTTTTATATAAATTGCATTAAGGCTTTAAAATTATCTACAATATCTAGATACTCACTCACTCATTGACGGTATTGTTACGAAAATCACACATATGATAATTTGATTGATTTTCTAAGAAAGTAAATTCTTAAAAATCACAATTCGTCGGTACGAACTTAATCTCAACAAGTAGGAAAATTATATTCGGTCGGTACCGAATCTTTTATACCCATCACTGTTTACGCCAAAAAGAGACAGAACAAGTAAAAGAATAAAATTCTCATGCTTTATAATATGGAGTGGGTGCAGTTGATTTCTTCTATTTTCAAAATAAAACTTTTTGTCGTAGAGGCATGTGGGCGTTGTAGGTGTGTCCTTTGAAAAGTTTAGAACAATTCCAGATTCTTTTGCAAATTTTTAGGCGATATTTTCATTTTCGCTAACGGGACAATGTTTACTACAAATACTATAAAGTTGCGCAAACAAACAGATGGACAGACGAGCAGGCGGACATGTTTAGGTGCATTTAAGAGTTGCAACTGGCCAAGAATTTGTATACTTTAGCGAGTTTTCGAAGCATGTTTCTGCGTGTTACAAAGGTATTGAAAAAATAATTGAAATTGGGGACACTATTATATTGGGTAGGCGTAATTAATTTTTTCTACTTTTGTGCAAAAATGCTACAGCATCGCCCATAGAATACGCGTTGAAATTTTTGTAAATTTATTCGTTATAGTTTATGAGTAACGAGCAAAAAACCAATTTTTCATTCCCTCAGTTTACGTAGTGCTGTGGGCTTGTCCTTCGACCGATTTTAACCATTTTCAATACCCACCTGCGTGAAAGAGTTTTCAATGTTTCTGCTAAAATTGAAGTCGATTTTGAATTGAAGTCTTTTTGCGTCCAGGAGAATGTTTACAATAGATATTAAGCAGACGGACAGATGGACAGACAGACATGCTTAAATCGATTTAGAATTTGATGCTGATCAAGAATATGTATATTTTGTGAGGTCTCTGATGTTTCCTTCTGAGCGTTGCAAACGTTTTGACAAAATGAATATATCCCTCATCCTCCGGTGAGTATAAAAGGAAGTTGTATGCAAATGTAAAATCGTAAGAGACGTTGTAGGTTACAGTAAAATGATTTTGCCATACTGTTTGCAATTTATCAAAATACTCTTTAAATATTTCACGATTTGTTTTACTGTTTACCACTGAGTAGACTAGAGCTAGATTAAGAAAGCTACATATATACTAAACATAAAACTGATGACAAAACTGCATATATATATATATATATATATATATATATATTTATCGTTTTTATTGAAGCTATCATTGTTATTAAGTTTTGGAACAGAAAGCTCCAATCGGACAGTAATATGTTGAGCCCGAGTTCCCAAATGCAAGTGAAAAATATCTCCTTAAATCTGATCAAAACTTCAAAATATTGATTGCAACGACTGCTAATAACGAAGTTTTACATCGAAATGTTATTAGAATGATTTCAAAGGTCGGCTCGAAAGTGTAAGCCCAATGCATGCTGACAATGTAACCACAAATGGAGGAAGTTATTGTTATATACACATTTGCTTAAATTGGTAGGGATCCGGAGTTCGCCCTAAGAATAAAATACGACTTTGTTTGTGTGCTGGTTTGTGACAAAAAATTTTATCATCTATCCAGCTGTACTTCTAAGTATAGACTCATTTGCACTTATATATGCTTGTATATATGTATGTATGTGGGTGGGTGCATATAAAACACTTTTCAACCAACTTGCTGTCACATTTGCTGTAATCAGCTTCATTATCACTTTTGCTTGCTCAGTTGCTTGCCATAAATTTATGTTTTTTAGGTTTAGCATAAAAAATGAGAAAAAAAATTGTATTTCCCACCGCGACGGCGGCTGTAAATTAAAATAAAATGAAAACAGCGTAAGATATGAATTCTAACATCCTCGCATTGTGCTTAGAAAAAGTGTGAACTCTTCCAGCGTGCAATTGGACGATCGACCTACAGTTTGTAGGGGAGAAAAAACTGCAGACACAAGCAAACATCAACCAGACTCGTCTCATCTCATAATAAATATAAATTTGGTTATATAAATATTGTGTAAATATATTTGAGGAGTTCGTACATGTGCTTATCTGTGTATATATATAAACGGAGACACATGCTTAAGTCTCGCGCTGTTCATTTGTTCCTGTTTTACGCAGACATTCAGGCAGAGCTTCAAATAAAAATGTAAGGAAAGGTGGTGGCTACATTATCCTACGTTGTCCTAGTGTGAGTTTAATCTGCAGAGACCTTTTGAATTGACATTCATGTTTTAATGCACAACATAGAACACGCAATAGAAACTATTTATTTAAATAAATTGTTGTGCGAGATCAACACAACATCAAGAGAATGCCACACGCGCAACGTGGACCGACTGAAATTATTTTCATATTAAGCAGAATATGTTTTTGTGGAATCAAAATAATATTTTAATTTTTTACATTGTCATTTCTTTGAAATTTCATAATTATTTTTATCCAAACAAAGTAAAGTTTTTGTTGTTCTCTCTCTGAATTGAATTAGATACAGAAATTGGTAAGAGCGCCATACAACTTTTTCAGAATTTGCGATCTCTCAGTAAGATGTAAAAGAAAAGCAAACGCAATAGATGGCTCTCTGTCGGCCGATGAAATAAGTACGTTCGTCTCTCTGCCGCCTGTTATCGTCGATCTCTATTTTTTTATTAATTTATCACAAGCCAGTCTGAGCGAGCGCATAGTCTTACCGAACAACAGCAATCAAGAGCATCATTGTCGAATCCCTTTTTCCAATTTTGAAAACTAGACGAAAAAAAATTAGAAAACCAATTTTATTATTATTATTATTATTATTATTATAAATTTAGCCAGAGAATAAATTCTAAGACTAAAGTCTTAAAGCACTAGCATCTAAGGCTTTCGGCTTTTTTTTTATTTTCTTATTAATGTTATTATTATTATTATTATTAAAAACTCTACCGCTTTTGAGATTTGAACCCACGACCATTGAATTGCTAGTCGAGACTCTTGCCTACTCGGCCACTCAGGCGCATAGAAAAACAATTTTACATACATGTTGCAAAAGAAATAACTAACCGATGAAAATTAGGATTTTAACTACCCTGCGCTTTAAAAGTCAACGGTTATGATATTTCATTCTCAGCATACAAAAAGTATGCAAACAAAATCGCGTTTTTAGAAACCTTATCGCAGAGAAAACCCATTTTTTGGAAAATCATTTTTATCATCTTCTTTTCGTCGACAACAGTTTTAGGAGTGACAACATGTTGCCTGCCTGTGGAATGGTAGATACCAGGCGGCAAGTCCAAGTTAATCATGTTCTGCACGAAAGCATTTCAACGTTTGCAACCGCAGCTAAAGCTATTCTTCAATTCACAAACCTTACAAAGGCAAATTTAAAGTGTTCACCATCATAGATAATTTCGGTCAAAAACGCTATCCGAAGCCTTTTAAATTCCAATCGTAGCATCATTTTCAACGTGAGGAATACTATTGTCATCAACGGAGGCAAAATTAAAATTTGTTAGGAACGGAGTCATAATGGGTTTTTGGGAAATAAGCGAGTAGACTTAGCAGCCAAATTCGGGGATACGGAACCAATCAAGAAAAAAAATCAAGAAGTAAGAATATGCCTTGGTCACACTATTGGAACACACCAATGGAAATCTACTCGTCCAATTTCCTTTTTTTGATAAAATTTTACGACTAAACATATGCTTTGTGAGATTGCGAGAACCTTTTCGATATTCGGAAAATCGCATCCGAAGCATCTGATTTTATGGACATCTTGAAAGTATCCAGAGAACTTAATATCAATAAAATATTTAATTTTATTAAAGCGACTGGACTAACCATCTAGTTTTTACACTTAAAAAAAAGAGCGGATAGTCTTAGCTGCTAGTGCTTGTTAGTTATACTTTTAGAATTTTAGAATTTATTTCTCTTCGGTCTAAATAAATTATAATAATAACAACATTGATATTGTTCGGGTCACGGTTGCCCATGCGAATCGTCGGTTGCTTTCGCTCATGTAAACACAACGTTAATGTTAACTTTTTCAATTAGTGTTAAGCTAATTTTAAGTTAGTTATAAGCTGTCGCTTATTCATGCTTTTAACATAAATGCACATCGTATCGTATCGTTCCTTTTTCAACCACCATAACTTTCAGTCCATTAGCTGACAAATAATGTCGTTCGTTTCGCTGGTAAAATAAAATCAAAAAATCACGCAATCTTTTGCATTCGCATTCGCATTCGCATTTCACTATCATCTTCGTTTTCTAATAGCAGAAATATTTATGTCAGAAAGCTTACACTAATCAAAGCAAATATATTATTGTCCTCTTCTTTGTCACCCTTATTCATTTTGCAATGACTTAGGAAAGAAAACAAGAAACGTCTGATAGGCTTCACCAATTTGTACGAACACGTACAGCTTCTAAGCGATCTTGTCTTTTCTTGTACATATAAACACATGAGTGCTTGGATTCGTCCTTAAAGAAATTGTTCAGCTTTTTCCGTTTTTGTGAATAGTCTTTTCACGTTTTCACGTTTTCACGTCAATGGATTATTAACTTTACGAAATCTACAAGAATACTTATTAGCGGATGAATAGATATCTCTGTGGGTAAACCATGCACGTTTACGCAAACTAGTCGGACAAATTTTATTTAAGTGTTTTTTTTTACTTAGTTGATTTCATTTGGTTTGGTGACGTCGTTTCCACCTTTAAATTAAAGAAATGGATTTCACCATCTAAGTAATGTAGAAAGGGCGTGCTGTGGTAAGCAAAATCGCCCTTTTGATTTTTGGGTTTCTTGTTTTTGTTTTTGCGATAATTACGAACGTCATGTGGACACCTTGTGCGTCCGTTCTAAAATAGAAGTTAAAAATGAAAGAAATAATACCCATTGTATAAGTATTTCTTTTTTCCTGCATATGTACGTGTGTGCCTTTTTATATATTGAAATACGGCCAAGTACATATAAATAGCACATGTTTATGTTAAAGATCCAGAAAATAATGCAAAAATATTCTTATTTTAAAAAAAAAAATTTAAACTCTCTACGAAACACATAAAAATGTTTAAGTAATTAAAACAAAGTTTCTACAGCAAGCGTTGCTTCAAGTGTATGAAAATCTCTTGGACATTGAAGTGGCAAAGAAAGGGCTTCACTTTATTTTTGAAAATTTCTACATAGTGGAAGTTGTATATTTATCTCTGTCGCTCTAATGGTTCCTACCGTTATATTTCTTCCGCTATCTTCACTTTGACGTTCTGTCATTTTCACAAATTAAGTCAGTTAATTTAAGTGTCGTTGCTCCATGAAAATTTTTGTCAAATATTTACGTCGTTAGTGATATTGTCTCTGGCGAATGACAAACGATTGCGGAGGCGCAGATATTAACAGAAGAGATTTCCTTTTGTTTATCCGTCGCTTGGTATCATTTAGGTGACTTCCGAGTAAACTCTTTGTTAACTTCGTGGGCAACTTTTCTAGAGAACTTTAAAGGACGTCGTTTAATCTTCCGGACAATGGATTTTGTAATGGAAGCAATAATGTTTCCTGGATATTTCATTTCTCACTTATTTTTGAATGCGTTTCTTTCGTTTCAATTTTTCAAATGTTAGAAAAAAGTTTTTTAAGATAATTAAACAAACTATTTACTAAAATATATCTAATTTTTATGGCTTTGTTATAAAATATATTTTTTGGGCTTATTTTCATGCTATAGCACAGGTACTATTCATTCGTCGATGGCTGCATATGCATACATACGTGTATATATGTCGTCCTAAATCTTATTACAAACCCCTATACAGTCGATGATAAGTCATACGGTCCTTTAGAAAAAGCTTATTAAAAGAGGGAGAGTAATGCGAGTTAAAAAAATATTAATACTCACGCATACATGGATATGTGTATCAGAATCTCATTTTATATTTGTTACAACGAATAATTTGCTTTCTCTTCCATCTTACCTGTCAGGCAGTGGTTGTGAGTGGGAGAATTCAAAGTGTTGGATACGTGCACGCATCGCACGCTCGTCGCCTTTGGAATTTTTCGATGAAAAGAGAAATGATTGGTGAGGTGGGTTAGTATGAAATTACATATATGGAAATAAAGTAATTGTTTTTACAGAAATTTCCATTTGTATATGTGTTAGTATTAAAAAATGTCAAAAAAAAGAAAAGAAAAGAAAAGGAAGACAACAATTAAACGCACAGTTTTGCTTTACTGCACAGCGTACACGTGTTTTATATATCCGTTCGAATATATCTTATACATATGTATAAAATATATAAATTAATTTGTTTATATACGCAGTTAAGCAAAACACAAACGTACAAATAAATATATTATTAAAATCTGGTGCATAAGCGCAACGCAAAGAGGTTGAGTTGCATCGTTTTACAAAAATAGGTTAATCTAGGTTCTAGTATACGTATTGCATAAGGAACATGTTTGTTTATCGACCCTTCTATTCACTCTATTCAACATAGTGTTTTAATCAGCCATTTAACTAATTCTGATGTCCTACTTGTCATGCCAACGCGTATTATGCGTTTGTGGATGGACACAACATCTAGATCAGTTTGTGATAGACTCAGGGGTTATTATAACAGCCAAAGTTAAAAGCAAATTCATTTTCTGAATCGATTTAATCTGTGAATCTTTCCGTCTGCCTGTCTGTCTGTCAGTCTATTTGATGAAATTTACTACACATGACTTCACCTAAAGACGACTCCTTTTAAAATTGAATCAATCGATTAGACTTATTTTGAAACGGCATAGCACATGGACTAATCGTCCGTCGAAATTTTAAGAGTATTTCGAGTTACATTTTTACGTAACAATTTCCATTTATGAAAAGAAACAGTGCATTGAATCGAGATCTACAATGCTATGATGCTTCAAATGGCTATTAATTGCGTTTTTAAATGAATTGCCGCTAAGACGTCTATCTATACTTAAGTACGAAGAGAATTTACTTTGCTTACCAGCAAAGTCTGATATTTAAGCCGAATGTTCATAGTGCGCAGTTAAAATGCAGATTCGCCGTAGATTTTTGCTGGAAGCTATCTATGTAAGATAAAAATAATAGTAAAACAAAAAAAAAAAAAAATGCACGAAGCGATTTGCTGCTTGTTAGACGTACTTTTTGTTTGCATTTGCGAAAGTTTACTTAACGAATAATATTTCAAAAGTTTTTAATGTGTGCAAGTCTCACTGCACGCGTGTTGTATGTCTGTACAATGTCGTTTATAAAGTTCTGCATGTACTTTTGTTACAACCACACGGGTACGAACATATACACAAAAGGATAAATTGTGCATCAAATACTTGCAGTTAAATGTAATATGATTGAGAAAATCTCGCGAGTTTTACAATTTCCTTTATACGTTTTAAATTCAATCTTCAACGCCAGCCAATTTTTTGTAATCTGAATTCACTTAACACTAAACGTACCGCCGGAGCTCAAAGGAGCCCTTTTTCCATTTATCCTTTAAAAAAACTTCAAAGAAAGTCATAAAAGGTAAAACAACAAAATGATGTGAAATCTGCATCGTAATATAATAACTTCCCAACAAAGAGTATAGTCGGCATCTAAATTTCCTACGCTTGAAAAAATCAATTAAAAGCATGTTTCACTGTCGAAAATCAACGGGAATGGCTTTACTGGATATTGAATCCGCTTTCAACTATGTGTGGCACGGAAGATTAATTCGTAAAATGATTAACAGCGGCTTCCCTATAGCTGTTATAAAATTTATTCAAACATTCCTGATTAAGAGATCATGTACGGCTTATGTGTCTTCGTCGGTTAATATATCTAAAGTGGTGTGAAAAGTCGTTATATGGAAAAAAATTTTTGTAGAAAACTCGCTCTGTAATAGTATTTGGACATTTTAAATTGGTCTGAAAAATTTGGTTTGGCTGGGGCAAACTTTTGAACCCTCTCCATATAAGTTCCCACGAAAAGTGAATCTTTATGTAGCAGCAGAAAGTTCGAATTTTTAATCCTTCCATGGTGAAAATTGGTTCACAATAGTAAGTTGACATAGAAAGCGACTTTACCGAATTTGCACCACGCAGGTGCATTTTCTGGATACCACCGTATATAAAGATTTCTCCAATAAGCGGGCCCTCATGAAAAGTATGCCTTTGCATGAAAATAATGTGTAACTTTTGGCGTATTAATATCAAAACGCTTGAATAACTATATTAGGTGAAGTGATATGGAGTATCTAGCAGTCGGCCTTGCCCGATGATAATTTCTCACTTGTTTTTGATCTATATTTATATAGGTAAAGCGAGGGCGCAAGACAAACAAGAAAAACAGATAAAGCAAGAGTTCATTAGTTTAGCGTTGCCATCATCTTCGTCTTTGACGGGTTACCAACTTACAACGCATTACAAAAGCAATTTATACAATGAGCCGCTAAATCATACAAATGATGCGCTTGCTGCTGCAGGTGATTGCGACTTCTCGTATTCTTATAGTGGGAGCGCAGAATACTATTAAATGTACGATGAGAACAAGTGATAATTGAGCGAAGATGACATAGCAGTCAATCGCAACGTTTCGAGGGGAGTCTGAAGGCAATCCTAGAATTATTCGATTTGATAGAAGAGAGTACCGAAAAGTGTTACGAAAACGTATCTTTGTTTCTCAGCATAATCGTCTTTTACTTTGCTACATTTTCACAAGCTATCGCTAACATATTCCCCGATATTCTGTTTACAATGAGAATTGCCATCAATTGCAGACTCTACCTGTTTATGGTTAGAAAATTCTTCGCTATTAAATCATTTTTTCAAGTTTGAGAAGAGAACTTAATGCATAGGAGTTAAATATAGCGATGAGCATGCGCGACGAAGTATGCGGAACATTAATTCCGCTTTTTGCCCATCGTGATAGTGGACGTGTGATTACCGTTTTTGTTCAATTGTGAGACAAATACGGCATTTTTTTTGCGCTGATCTTTTTTACCTTCAAATTTTCAATATTGTAACATTTTTCGAAATAGTGACCATGTCTGTTACCCTTGCGCACATTCGATCCACCAGCATGCAAACACACTTATGCGTGAATTTCTTTCATGAATTCCGACGTACTCATCTCATTTAGTTAACCGTAGCAGTTCTGTTTAAGTTCCGTAGGCCAAGGAGCACCGTCCTACATAGTGGAATCTTGCTCGGCTTTCAAGTTGGTTAGAATGACATCCTGTAACTGACAGTGTTGCCTCCAGTAATGATGAATGCATTTTTTTTTTAATTTGTATAAATTACCTAAGAGTGTTCACTACTGATGGAGCGACACAACATCCTTAGATTTCAAATTTATACTTTATAAGGATTATATCTTCGCATAAAAGAAGTTGTTACACCTGGAAGAATTCATAATACTCGACCCAAATGTCAATTCAAAACGAAACATTATGAAATGGAAAGCATGAATTCCATTTTCTTCATGTAATGAAACGAAAAAGAAATTTGCACAGTTAGGTTAAATAAATAAATAAACACACTGAAATTATGTCGGTTGATATATACTTTCTGCTTTTATTGAAAAATATAAAACTTGTTTCAAGAAGGGTCATTAGATTCCCCTAAGGCACGAATGTATACAACGCGAAGCATCCGTACGTTTAGTGTTAATTTGCATACCCAGCAATGTTGCTCAGTAACGATGCAATTCAAAAATATGTATATACGTTTATATACATACATAAACATTATATATATACGTACATTTACGTATAAATGTGTCTACATATATATAACGCTCTTTAGTGGTAGCAGTTCACCAAAGGATTTCTCAGTAGAATTTAAACGAGACCAAAAAAATATTTCATTTCGGTATATCGGGCATATATTTTTACATCTTTACTTTCGCAAAGTTGTTCTCGCTTCGTTTTTTCATAAAGAAGAAATTTGTACCTCCAAATGTATTCATATAGCACGGGAGAGCATATATGTGTGCGTGTGTGTGTGTGTATGCGTGTATATGTTAGAATCTAAGGTTATAAGAGAACATGGATAAATTTGATTTAAATAATATTTGCCGTATGATGGTTTTCTTTGGAGGTTAGTTAATGCAATAACCTGTAGATAGTGGCGTGTGTGCGCGTCCGCAAGATAAAATTCTTCTGTAGCGCTTCGTTTCTTCTTTTATTTGATTTCAATGAATTTGGGCTAAATCTTCAAGAAATCTTTTAAACAAATTAAACTTTTTCCTAATTTTTGTTGTATTTCCACTTTATCTCCTTGAGAAAATTAAACTGATTTTTATAGTCATACTGTTAGCTACAAGTTGAGATGTGGTTAACGAGTTGACGATAAAATTGTATGCAATTTTTTCTGATGAGGCAGCACTAAAAGTATAATGTAAATAGTGCAAATACATATATATGTACATATATATTTTGCACGGTCAGGACAACATGAAGACTTGATTTTTTCCTATTTGAACACCTACCTACATTCCTCAATGATATGGTAGAAGACGGCAACATTGTTTGATTTGATATGAACTAAGTTAAAGGCAGGTCAAGTGGCAATTGTAGGCCGCCGCTCACCATTCAATACCCGACATAACCTCGCTGAATATAGTTATTCCTGTTATGGTTTTTCAAAACAAGGCGTTATATGGGAAATTTATCAAAATATCTCGAAAATTACGATCAGTGGGTTGAACACCAGAAAACACGAGAAGCAGAAGCGGACAGACAAGTTTAGGTATAATGAAAGGTGGATCTATCTCAAGTCCTTCTGGGTGTTGCATGCATACTTACAAACTTAATACACCCTTGTACCACAAGTAGTGAAGGGTATAACCAAAATTCTTAAAAATTGCGTGCTTGAAATATTCTAAACCAAAAAAGTTCCTGAAGTTTTTTGCGTTAAATGAAATTGCTTATGGAAATACAACACTGTAAGTTTTTCAAAAAATCTATTTTGCTTTTTTTGCTTAATAGATGCTTTGCACTTTCTAACATATGAAGAAAAAAAAAAATCATTACCTGCTTAAAATTTTTTCCTTTTTTGAAGACTTTTTACTGGGAAAGGTCGCTCTTGCCGATTCTTCCAAAAACCAAATCGCGCGTATAGCATATTACATGTTGTGCAATGAAAGCAAAAGCAGCAAGAAAAATTATTTATTTACCAGAAATATCGAAAGCTTTTGAAGCAGTTGAACCGTTTCAAGGCAACCCCACTCATGCGTATTTGCTAAAGCAAACATAAACTCTTTCTGAAGGCTACTATTAGTGAGTTAAATAGCTTAGCTATAAAGAGTTAAGACGTTAGAATGTAAATTTTGCAGTGGGATTTGTTTTTACTTTTTTTTTGACACAGGCTCTCTTTTCAGAGTGTTTTGGGAAAATTTCGAAAATCTAAGGTAATATTATTTCGCGGGAATGGATTTTTTTTTGCTCACATTTTGCAAGACTCAACGTATCTATTAAGTCAATCAAAACCAATTTTGCTCGTGAAAACTTTACAGTGGTAACCCTTAATGGAATGGTGGAAAGTAATTGGGTTTTGAAAATAAAGAAATATTTCGAAAAAATTGGTTAAGTTTTATGGAGATGTGTGGAATGTTGCGTCTACGCCTATGGTGATGGCGTACTTAGGCGAAACCCTTACGTTCGAAGAGCGAAGTTTGGATATGAGATATTAGAAATTGTGTGTAGTCCAAATTTTCTCGTGTACGAAAAATGAGGGTAATCCTTGTGTTTGGTGCCCCCACGGTGTTGGAAAACCATAATCGCCACAATGCTTTTCGTAGGTATGTCAGCCGTCAAGTTGCCAACGTACGTAATGAAAATGCATAAAGCCATTCTTTGTGCGTCCATTTTTGTGTATATTTCGACAACCGTTAGGTCCATAGTTTGGGGTATAATGCTTTCTGGTGTTCGGCATTACGGGGCAATACGTAGCATTTATCCATTCTCACATTTCGATTATTTATTCCGACATATCTTGGACTCCCACCCCACTTTTGTTTTCCTAAATTTTCAATGTCGAAAGAGCAATCTTGACCCAGTAATTGCTAACCGCCTAGTAATAGTTCATAGCAACTGATTGCTTAGTAAAGAAGTCTGCAAGCAGAAGACAAGATTAGACGGAACGCTACTGAAGGAAATGCTATGTTTTTGATAGGATTGGAAGGGATTCCTGTATTATGAGTTGCTTCAACAAAACATAGATAAAGGTTTAAACGATTGCAAGAACAGGCGTGCCAGCAAGAAAATCGCCATATTTTGACTATCAACCTTAATACGTAGATTATTAGTCAAAATATATTAGAAATGCCTAAGCACTCTCCCATCGAGTATGGACAAGTTTGCATTACCTTTTTGAAAACTCATTTTGACGATTGGTTCAGTGTCTGCTATATTCGTTTCTTTCTCATTGAATAACAAAAACAGACAACCGAAAATGATCAAAAAAGTTCAATATATCACGATATACTATGTGCTCGTTCTGACAAGCATCACAATACGTCAGAAAAATTTGTATAGTTGCTATAGTGTAGACCAACTTGTGTGAGTATAAACATTTCTAAATTTATATAAAACACTTTTTTTCGCAATTTAATTAATTTTTTGAATAAAAACCAAAAATCTATGCTCTTTGCCATCACGGACTATGGAACGTGTAAACGTGTATTAGTGTAAGTGTGACCAGCAAGTGATGAAGTGTTTGCAATCGGCCTAAGTTTTATAATTTACAAATTGCTTTTAAATGGGCTGTAAAAGTTTTAATGGGTTTTCAACATTCTTGTTCTTCCAGGGCTGGTTGTTTGGCCGCTGCCTCATTAGAAACTGAATCACTATGGAAAATATAATTGCATTTCATTTTAACATTTTTTTTTATCCGTTAAAAATGTTTTGTTTTACTTTCTCTACATTGACCCAACAACAACACAATCTTACCCATCCATATATGGAATTAAAGAAGGGCGCAAAGGCTAAACATTTAATGGAAAGTAATGACGCTCTAACGGCACGATAACTTTGAGAAAGTGGCACAACATAAATTTGCGTTTACAACACGACATTAGCATTTATGAATTTGTGGGAAGCTTAACAACAACATCAAATTGAAAACAAATGGAAAGGTGGAGGAAAACGAAGAACCGAAGCTCGGCCGGCGTATAAAAAAATTAAAAACTGTAAAATTGTATCATTTGTACTAAAAGCTATATACATAAATTTATACATTTAATTTTTGTTGTACATAACTGGCACTTGGATGAACGATGAAAATAATGACAACAACCTAACTTAACACACTTTTATTCTTACTTTAAATGTATTTAATAACCGCGATACAAATAATGGATGAATTCGTAGCCGTTTTATGATGTGCCGAATATAGCGGCACTTTCTTTATTTATAAATTGAAAGATGCGGATATTTAACTGAGTCTTCATTCACATTTTCAGGCTTTAAATTATAATATGCATCATTTGTACCTACGTCAGCTGTAAGTTTCTAAAGCTTGCTGAAGTCCACAAAACACAAATTAAAGGCTTTCTCAATAACATATCGGCCAATATATCGTAGGATGGACCGTCCCTAAAAATTATCCAGTTTTGTTTTTTTTCTCTTAAAGCCTCAACCGTGAAATGCCTCCCGTCCAAATTCGATATCATATCGATTATTTGTTCACGAATTACAGAGGCTTTAGCGACACTACTTCTGTTACCTTCAAAATAATGGACAAATCCAATGTTGATGGGAAATCCGTGCTAGAATATTTTATTTTATAAATTTTGCTGACAGTTTGTAATCAGTTAAAAGGAAAAAAAAAAAAAATTAAATTAAATTAATGAAAATTTTGAATGGTCTGTGCAAGTCTACGCAAAATTGATTCATCCGCTGGGAGAATCATCGAAATCTTCGAATCTTATCAAGAGTGATTTAAAACGTTCCAAAATCCATTCCGTAAGTGCTAAGTCTATGAGCCCGTACATGATCAGATAAAAAGTTGAGGTCTGGACAATTGTGATCATATAGGGCTGGACGACTGCGAAACTCGTTAATCGGACCCACGTCAAATTCGTTCCTTGTTGATTGGTTTCGTCGTTAATTTTAATTTGAATTGTGAAAATGATAATTGAAAAAATTATTTGAAATATAGAAAGTGATAAAAAAAATATTAGTTATAACACATAAATATAAATTGAGAGTTAGTACGCAACTGTCTATTTATTTTTTAAAATATTTTCTTCCCAGAAGCACATGTTAATCCAAAACGCATGTTTAGTTCTGAACACATATTATTTAAAAACAAGTGAGAACAAGTGGCACATTATTTTAGAATGTGTCTTTTCATGAAAGCCCCCATATCGGAGGATGCAAAAAACATCACACGGCGTTATCTAAATTTTGTAAATTTAATTTACTTATACAAACTTTTTTCATTTTCCTTGATAGAAAGCTATGAGATAAAATGCTGGACTTTGTGTCCATATCGTGTAAAGCGATAAAGCGATATATGTTAGGATCTAAAAAATGGACCTGCGCGAAATTCCCTGGTGCTAGCTTTTTTGATTAATTTGCTACTAATGGCCAATTTTCATCATAAAATATTCAAAATTAAACGTTTTTCTGAAGTGCTTACTACACATGAGAAAGTTTATATGGAATGGTGTCCGAGAAGTAGACCCATGTGTTTCAAATTTGGTCCACTTAATTTTTATATATTGAATAGATTTTTAACATAAAACATTGACAATTTGGCCTTTTTGGCATGCAAGGATTTACATTTCCCGAGAATCCTTCTATGTTGTGATATCCAAAAAATACACTTACGTGGTCCAAATTCGGTAAGGTTCGATTTCTTTGCCAGTTTAGTATTATGAGCGAATTTTCACAATGAAATATTGAAAATTCGAACTTTTTACCATATTAAGCTTCATTTTCCGTAGCAAAGGTTATATGAGAGGGGGTTCAAAAACTTGCCCCGTCCGAACAAAAATCTTTTATACTAATTTACAATGTCGTAATACTATTATGTCGAAAGTTTTGTCGAAAAATTTTCAAAATTGCAATTTCTTTCCATATAATGGCTTTCCAAAATAAGGCCTTAAAGTGGACCACTCCGTACCATTTTCAATAGCTATCGTTCCTGGCGAAAGCACGCCAGTGTATTAAATTTCATCAAAATATCTTAAAAATTGCGATCTGTAAGTTGAACGCGTGGACACCCGTAAGATGAACAGACGGGCAAACTGGAAGATGTGTTCAGTATAATAAAAGATCGGTTTATCTCAAGTCCTTCTGCGTGTTACATATATCCGCACAAATTTATATACCACAAGTGGTGTACGGTATAATGAAAATTCACTTAAAAATACAGAATTTTAGATGCTTTTGTTTTGCACACGTTTGACAGAATGTGACATGATATCATTAAATTCACAATCAATTAGAATGAAAGGGCAAGAAATTAAGTGGTAGTTGGCGGCGCTATTTATGTTATCGATAAAAGAAACGCCGAAAGAGCCTGAGATGTTACTATATGTCATTTTGAAAAATTTTCTAGCCTATTCTATTATATAGTTGTGACCGATTTCAATATGCTCTTTCTTAAGTTGTCTCCCTAAATGGTGCAGGTAGGTGTGATTTTTTTGCCCATCACCGAAGCATGAGAGGTATATTTATTTTATCGAAACGTTTGTAAAGACCATAAGGAAGTATCAGGGACTTCACATAGTATATATATTCTTGATCAGCATTTAATTCTAAATCGATTTAAGTATGTCCATCTATCCGTCTTTGTGTCTGCGTAATGTCTGCTTTGAACGTTCTGCTGGCTGCAAAAACGAAGCTATCGCTTTCAAATTTGGTAAAAACAATGGAAATTCTTGCACGTAGGTGGGTGCTCATAATGGTCCAAATCGGTCGAAGAACACGCCCACAGCAGCGCGTCAACTGAGAACACCTCTGTTTTCGAAAGGGATACAAAATTGGTTTTTTACTCAGGACTCATAACCTACAGCATATAAATGTACAAAAATTTGATCGTGTATTTCACGTGCCACGTTGTAGTATCTGCCCTAAAATGGAAAAAATTGACAACGTCTACCCACTATTATACTATACCAAAATTTAATTTTTTTTCAATATCTTTCTAAGACGCAGAAAAAAACTTGAAGAACGCAATAAAGTAAATAATTTCTTGACCAGTGTCAAATTCGGAATGCACTCGGAGCATACTCGTCTGTTCGTCTGTCCAGCCGTGTAATGTGCGTAGTATACGTTCTCGCATTCACAAAAATGAAAATATCGCCCACAAGTTTGCAAAAGAATTTGAAAGTGACCTAAACTTTTCTAAGGACATGCATACAACGGCTACATGAGTATGAGATAAAAATTTTTATTTTGAAAATAGAAAAAATCAGCCGCGCCCACTTCATATAGAGCATGAAAATGTAGTTCTTTTACTTTTTTTGTCTTTTTCAGGATAACGGTATAATGATGATGGGTATAAAAGATTCGGTCATGATTGAATATAATTTTCTTACTTGTTTTTTATTTTTAATTTTTGTTATAAGATTTAATAAAATTTCTTTTACGCTAATCTTGAATCCAATTTATTTTCGTTCATTTATTTTGTTGCTTTTGTTGTTGTACTCACAGTTGTATGCTGGTTGGAGTGTTTTTGATTTAGTTCAATTCTCTTATCAAATTAAATCGAGCACTCTAATGCAGTGAATTGGTTTCAAGTCTCTATTGTGCAATAAAATTTATATGTTCGTGTACACTCAAACTACTACACATATGTATAAGACTATATTTATAAATCTACGTACACACCCATACGTATGTGCCAACGTTAATATTTCCAACTAATACGCTTGGGTAGCGCATGTTCAATCATTTAGTGTTAGATATAGTTACTCATATGAGTAGAGGATAATATTTACGCTTCTGCTAGGCAATTATTAAAATAAATTATTGAAAATAAATTCATTTTTTTATTTCATCTCCTTCACTTAAATAGAGTGAATAAAAAATTGCATCAAGCAGTAGACAGCGACAATTTTTTCATTCTCTCATTAAGAATAAGGTAAATTTCGTTTATTTTAATAAAAGATTACAGTAAAACATTACAGATTCCTTATATGGTTTTACGAGGGGTCCTAATCGCACGGTATCCGATGGTATACGAGTTATCTTGACAAGCGACAACCGAAGCCTCTAAGGAGTATGACAACGCCTACTAAAGAGGCCCCTACTACTCCTGAGGTAGCGCAATAGAAAACGGTTGTAAGCCATTTTCGCGCTTATTCTTTTGCGTTAAGGCCTATCTAAACGCCTCTTAGATAGTTTCCCATGAAACTTCGGGCTAACAACAGAACATCAGAAGAGCTTAGAAAATGACGAGTTTCTCAAACGTAGTGAAACCGTCACTGTATAGAACGTTATTAACAACAACAACAGACGCAACTGACCTTAGTGTATTAAAGAGAAAACGACCGTAATATGCCGAAACAAGCGATAAAGTGATTCTTCGATACCGATGATAACGACCACTCTCATATTGCAAACGTTAGAACGACTGAAGTGATTATTGACCTGACATTGTTGCTCACCTACAACATTCACTTGCAACTTGAGCAGCATTTCCACGTTTATGAAGTTACCAAAAAAAATTCATAGATTCTTAAATCAATTTTGTTTTCCACACAAATTCCATATGCTAGTGAAAGGATAGAAAAGTATAGTGACTAGCAATGCGCAAGGGTCTGAATGTCTACATCCTCAGGTCTTATGCATCAAACACAGTTTTCGCTATCAAAGCTCGGCAAACATGCAAAACCTTACCAACTGATCACAGCAACATTATTTAGTATATTGGCGGACGGCAATGTGATTGTTTTAGCTCACACTTCTATTTTAGGCATTATATCGGCAATACCCGAAAGATTACATTACAAAGGTCATTTCGATTTTTAGAAGGGACGCTAAGTGCTTTGAATAATTCGTAATTGAGTTGACATTGGCCATTTTTTATGAAAAGAAATTGCGTTGGAGACGTGATAGACTTTCGAAGTGGCTGGCTTGGGGGATATCTGTCGCAACAAGAAATTCGCTCCAATGAAAGGAACTAAAATTAACTGATATGAGTTTGACTATCTCACTCGAAGCGACTATGGTTAAAAGATTCATAACCAATGGGTAATTTGTTCAAAGGCCTTACTAAACTCAGAGTATACGACGTTCGACTATTATCCAATGAAAAAACCCTTCAAAATGTGATATGTAAATTCTAAAAGATTTGTAATGCAGCAAACGAGCAATAATGCGGTTCGGTAAAAAAACTCAATTTGGCGTTCGGTAAAAAAACTCAATTTAGTTATCAACGGTTTGAGGAGCTATGAAAGGAATGGCTCTACCATTGTGTACTCCGGAAGAAAAACGAATGAGTCAGAAGAAAACCCTTAAACCGATAGTTGGAGTGCTTGTAGCTTTCCTAGGGTGGGTAAGTAGAAAAGCGGGAACAAGGTTAGACGCAGAAGGGAAAAGACCACCGCACACATCGCGATATGGCTTCGGTTTCGAATTATTACACGAGGCACGAGCCTGATTTACATCGATGGTTGCCAACTCCCTACAGGGCATACGGATATGCTCAATTTCCCAATATGATAATGACCCAGAATTTATTAACTTCATGGCGTTTTTGAAGCTTGTTTCTGCGCCTTATACACGTCTTAAAAAAAAAATGAAATTTTCATAATGTTGAGTAGGCGTGGTCAATTTTTTCCAATGTAGTTCAGGTACTACAATATAGCCCGTAAAATATACGTTCAAATTATTGTGCATTTTATATATTGTATTTATTTGCTCTAGTTTATGAGCAATGAGCAAAAAACCAATTTCTTATGTCTTTTGAAAAACAGAGGCGTTCTCAGTTTACGTGGTAGTGTAGGCGTGCTTTTTAATCCATTTGATCCATTTTCAGTACCAATCTATGCGTAAGAACTTCGAATGTGTCTAACGGACAAACGATTATGGTTAAATCGATTCCGAATTTGATGTTGATCAAGAATCTATACACTTTAAGAGGTGTCTGAAGCTTCTTTCTGGACGTTGCAAATGTTTTGACAAAATGAATACTACCCTCGTTCTTCGGTGATGGGCACAAAAGTATGCATCCTACAAAAACATGCGATGAGCGTTTAAAGTAACAGAATTTTAATAAAAATTTCATAAAACTGTGGCTTCCAAAACTTGTTTGTTCATATTTTCTTGCAAAAGTTAAAGCTCTAAATGCATTATTTAAAAACGATATGTTGATCGATTAACACGCTCAAATTACCTAAACTCACGACTTCACTGGAAAACTCAATGGTTTTGAATCACGCATCAAGAATATCTGCTCACAAAAAAGAAAAAAAAAAACCACTTGACTATAATTCTTGAGTGATTAGCGGAACTTTTAGGATGATAAGAAAATGTTCACAAGATAGCATTCTTTACCCCTTAAGTGAAATAAACAACAAGAAATTTCCATTTTCATTAGCAAGGCTTTTAGTATGAAAATTGTCAATTCAAATGTAAATTGTAATCAATTGCTCTTTAATGATCTACAGGCCATTAAGTGTTCATGCATACACATACACATATAGATGCAAGCTTTGATCAGAAGCAAAGGTATGGATGTGTATATAAAACCAAAGTGCCGTCAAATTTTTTATAATTTATAGCTTTCATGCGCACTATACAGAATATTCAGCGTATTCGCATTTCTATGTTAGTGTTAGCTAGATGTGAGTTTTTGTATAAGAGAAATTATATTAAATATTATCAAAATCAAATCGTAAACTATTGAATTGTAAAAAATTTACAGTTATTTTTGCGTTAAATCACTGCAAGGATATTTGGCTCCTAAATGGTTATATATAAATTGAAAGGTAGAAAGAGATAGAGATAGAGATAGCGACAGCGAGATAGAGAGAAAGAGAGAGAGAGAGAGTGAGAGTGAGTGAGAGAAAGAGGAAGTAAAAGCGTAGATGTTGAGCTGCACTAATGCATTCGAGTCACGTTATTTTTTCATGTCCGATTTTTTTTTGCTGTGTCTTTTTTTTCTTTTTTACTGTTATTATTATATTCTTTTTGCTAAGATGTTATCACAAAAATCACGTTCATGTTTCTACTTAACTTTGCTTTTGATTTGATGATGCTGATGTTGTTGCCTTCGTTGGCTTTAACGCATACACTCATTGCGTACACACGGAGAAGGGGTTAAAGTAATGCCAGAGGTTGTCTACGCCATTTGCACGAATTGGAAAATGACTTTATCTTAAGGACGAATACATATATATATATATATATATATATATATATATATATATTTATTGCGTTATATATGTACGTGTGTGCATTAAAAAAACAAAAAAGAGATCTCTGTGTATTCTATGATTTGTTTATGGTTTGTGGCCATTAATAATAATGGTGCTCCCACAGAATTCTTCTTATCCTGTTTTTAAGTTGATCAGTATGAAATGTGAAAGAAAAATTGAAAATTTTATACCTACACATGCTTTGCGGTAGATTCCCTGATATACATGCTGAAGGACTTTTTCTAAAAATTATTACGCGCAATTTTTTCATTTGTGAAACACTGAAACAGATTTGCAAAATTTCAACTGATAATCGTGATTGGTATTAGAATCAGATTTGACTTGAATATCAATCAGGATGTAATTGCGAAAGTTCTCAATGTCATCAATAACAAGGCTTCAGCAGAATGTATACCAGATAGTTTTACTCTTAACCTCTTACCATAGACTGAGTTTTAAAGTGGACTTTACGGTGGATCCTAGAAATACCAAAGTCGAAAAACTAATTACTCTTAAATTATTTCTAATTTCTATATTATTGCAAATATCTGTCGAAAATCTACTAAACCTCAAAATGAAAGGATTTTTCTATGCATATCGTATCCGTAACATATTCACTCGTATTACCAGAATGTAAGATTTAGACAAATCGAAAATTGTTTTGTACAAGGGAAAATTTGTCATCTAACAGAACTACTGCGTTACCAGTTATGTGTTAGGTGTTGTACTCCTGTCCTCAATAAATATTATCTATATCTATAGCAGCGATTTCGGGTAAAAAAAAACTCAATCAATATCGTCCGGTAAGGCAATCGATTTTCAAAAGAGCTCAATTATATCGCCGCCTGAAGCTGTCAGCTGCTGTGATGGGAGAGATTGCTCGAAACGCCAACGAGCCCCAGAATAGGTCAACTAAAAAACTCATAATCTTGAACGTGTATTCGCTGATTTTAAATATTACATCAACTGCCTATTTAAATGTGGGCATGTAGGGCAAGACCTTTATAGAAAATGTCTCCTAATATCCACAATTCGTTTTGTGATGGGTAAATTTCGATTTACAGCCATACTTTCAGCAGACATGGTCGTCGAAGCATGAGTTGGAGTTCTTACGTCATCAACTTCTTTCGAACGTTCGAATCTATTGCTTAAATTCATCGTAGTTATGCAAGTTGTGGCTTTACGATGATCAAAACCAGCAGGCACTTTATAAGCCATCTGCGCAATGTTTTCGTCACATTTGTAGTAAATTTTCAATGAGCGTGTGCATGTGTGCCGAACCCTATTTGGATCTCATAGTTTTCACTTTTAGAAAGCCATTGCAATGATAATTGCATATCGACAGTGCAAAAATGGCAAGAGATTTACAATGACATCTCTTATTGATAACCCCCCGACGAGAATCCGGGAGCCGCAAACTAAACGGAGAGTACCCCGTGGTGCGCAGTTGTTCATATTATAAAGGCAATGATAAAGTTAGTATACTTGCAATTTGTAGACGTGAAGTATAACAAATTAAAAAAATATCAGCGTTAGCGTGTTAATTGGAAACCATTCGTTAAAACTATAAAATTGAACTGCATGCTATTTTCATTAACTATTAAAATTTCTTCTGGTCTCTAGCTAATTGGTTTGGTAACATAAATTAAAACTCGAAAGCAATAGAGGGCAACATAAAGCGAAAATTTTAGGTTTGTAACAGCAAACGAAATTGTATCGTTAGAACTCATTACAACTACACAAGAAAGTTTTTATCATAGCAATAAACTTACTTTGCACGGGGCCCAGTCGTACAATACGTTAATTGGTATTGGTGTCGTGTGATGGTCTTCTGTTTCAGTACTGAAAAGAAGAACAACTTAAAACGTAGTCGTAACTGTATATTTTATTTCCTTCACTTTTTTTACATTTATTTCTTTCATACCACCGACATATATACATATATATATATATATATACATGCGTTCGTCTATACGGTTGGTTGGTTTACGTTAAAGACGCTGACTGGTGTAAGCTTAAGTTCTCGAATTACAATTGGTAATAATTTCCTGTACATTTTCTTTCACGTATTTGGAAAATGTTTTTTTTTTTTATAGCCATATATATATACATATACATATATATTTGTAGAAATGAGAGAAATTTCGATTCAATATTTAGGTATGCGATATCTGTTTTTCTGTTATTTTTTGGTTTATTATTCTAATCTTCAAGTCAATGCCAGTCTTTACAAGATTTAAAGGTATTTTATACAAAATACGGTCGATTTTTATGAGATATAGACTACTCTAATTCTAAACGATATTAATATATGTGACGTTATTGCGACGAATGAAAATAGCCACCGAAGTGAATGTATCGAAAATTTGCGATGAAGAGCATTTATCTCTGAAATTTTTAACGACATGTGTAATGAGGATATAGTAAATTAGTTCGGACGTGGGCACCATGAAGAAAAACTTCAATTAGGCTCACCTATATTAAATTATTTGTCCCTCTATATGTTTATAGCAACTTTCCGTGTGTCCCTATATTTAAACGCTCGACAAATTTCTGCCCATCCATCTGGTTGTATGTCTATCTGTCCATTTGAACTCTGTACATGTACTACTGTGTTCAAACTACATCTCGTAATTTCCGACATATTTTGATGAAATTTAGTGCACTGACATGTTTTGGCTCAAAGACGACCCCCATCGCAAATATGTTGGCTCACTAGAGTCGTGTTATGAGAAAAATTTTCTATTTTTAGAAGTAAGATATGTTTGTATTAAATCAAGCTGGACACTTTCGAACGGATGAGGTCAAATATTGAACTTTGCACTATAAAAAGCACTTATACGACAATCAGAACTACCTTTAGCGGTTTATTAGAATAGGATTGAACATAAAAATTCACTGTACTAAACCGGAACGACGTAGATCCATTTTTTGGGGTCGTCTCATAAAAGGGTTCACACAACAATCAAGCATTTTGTGTAGACGACAAAGTCTCATTTTTGATACTTTATGAGAATAACACATGAAAAATTATAATTGAAATGGCGTAGGGTGTTATATTTATTTAATTAACAGCGTTTCCTTATTATAGGGTTTTAACATGTCTTCGAGTTCGTATCAAACAATAACAAAAACCGAAAAAGTTAATTTAATACCCTTGAGCAGATGACGTAAGTGATGATTACACGTCGAATGACTAATGATATTTTCTTTAACTAGTGAACGTAAAAAGTGAGATTACAAAATTCTTCTTCTTCATTTTCTTTGTATATATTAGGAATTTTTACTGATTAAAGCATAATTTCAACATATCTTTCAATCATAAAAGTTTTTTTTTATTCGAAGATTTTTCCGAAAACTTCACGAAACAAGTTATTGTTTCTAAAAACCTAAATTATTGGGAACGAAAACAAGTAAGCAAGTTGTATTTAGCTGGGCCGAATTTCCCATATCCACCATCATTAAAATCTTTATCGCGCCATGCTACTATTCAGCTGGATAGCTGAAGATGGGAATTGAATAAAATTTACTTTTCACTTTTTAGTGAACTAAATTAGTTTAAGAAAAAATTGATCCACCACGTCGTGGTGAATGAACGCATTTTTAGGCACTTACTATATCTTCATTTTACGAATGGGCAAAACAGTTTTGAACCTCCTGTCTTGTTTACTTGATGATTAGTAAGGATAAGACCTCAAAAAAGTGAAAAATAGAACATATAATCCCTTATTATTTTCCGTGGGCATGGTCGACTGCTTTACATAAATAGCAGAGTCTATCGTAAAGTGAATGTAGAAAATTTCACTCGCATGAAGTTAGCCCACGGTATGTAGCTCACATTTTTATCTTTGCTAAAAGGTGAGTTATTTTCACACTTGGTGCGCGCCTTTGCTAAGTTAATTATATATATTGAAAAATAACAAAATGATGGGAAAAATTAAACAAAAATAGAAAATACAAACATAAATAAAACAAGAAATCATACAAAAATGTTATAAGAAATTAATGAAAAAAGTTATTGTTACTATTTGCCATACTGTAAATGTATCTTATTGTCGAAAAGTTACAATACACAAAGTGCTTATAATTATTGTAGCGAACTTTCCTCATATACATAAGACACTGATTGCAACATGTTGCGATTATGCAGCAGTAGTGCTGTTAGAGAAATATTCAAACTTTTATACATACATAATGTTGTTCTGCATACGTTTGCTTAAGCAATTACATGTGAGCGCATATGCAACAGGAATCCTCGGATTTCTGATTTTACTTTTGGTATTTTGATGTGAACATTTGTTTATGAAGAGGTTCTATCCATTTACTAACAAAAACTTAATATTGTAATTATTTTTTCTAGTTTCTATTGTAAGTATTTTTCCTCTTTATTTTATTTTTCGAAGTTTATCATTTTTTCTATTTTTCTATTACATTTTTCTATTACATTTTAAAAATATTTTCTTGCATATTGCATTTTATTTGCATTTCAATTCATGCAAACATTTGAATAGCTGAACATTAAACAGAAACAAACGTACGCCCGTAATGTGTAGTTTTAGAAGTACATGTTGAACAAAACAAAAGCATTATGTATATAGGATCTAATTTCTGACTAGCAACATTATTGCAGCATTGTACCAACGTTTTGCAGTTAGCGTCTTATGGATATGGAGAGGGCATATTTAGGGCGAGTTTGACGTTAATGAACCAGGGCCATGACAATGAAATTAGGTTTTTCTGATAGTTTTCAGCATTTTTCACGACATATAAAAAATCTTTAGTTGCGTAATGTCACTGAAAATTGTTAGAATACGATTTGAACATTATAGTCTTTGAGTGTTTGTGCTGCAAAATTTTGCATGAGATTAATAGCAATAATTTGGCTTCTTTGCTTATGTGCTTGTAATTGGAGGACTAGTTTGTTTTATATGTGCACACTTCCTAATATTGCTTAACTTTAATACATATTTTACTTCTTTGTTTTTTATTTCGCGATAAATCGTAACATAGTAAAGTAAACATGCACCTTAAAAATTGTGGAGTATCTTAGTGGGCTATCTTCACTTCAGCAAAATTTCATTCTTCCATGTTTCATAATTTGTGAGCTATGGGCAAAAAGCCACAAATAAAAATTTGTGCTTAGAGAAATGAAGTTGCCTTCACTTTACGCTTTGCTGGGGGCGTATGCTCTGATCAATTTAACTCATTTTCAATGGCATCGTGTCCAATGTTTTTACCTCACTTGAAGATGACCAGGAGATTGTCAACAACACACACCATACAGACATACGGACGCACAGACATAGCTTAATCGATTCAAAATTTCATACTTTATGGGCCCTTTGGAGCTTCCTTTCGAGCATTACAACCTTTATGACAAAATGAGTATACCCCTATCCTTCGGCGATTGCGTATAAGAGTAAACATTACGCGTTATTTTTTTGAACTAAGATCAAATCATAAATCATCATGTACTTCGAATTTCCATTCCATTGTGGCAGCAAGAAAACTTTTTTCTAAATAGCTAGTAGCTTTAATGAAGTGTCGTATCTTCTTCAGGGATTTGATGAAGTTTTATTTCATAAAAAGCCTTTCCTCCTTAACAGAACATCATTTCGTAGCCTATAAGAGAAAAACAAAAACCAGCACAAAACATTGTGTCAACTGACAATATCATCTAAAAAGAAAAAAATAATGATTTCGATAATTGTTTCTCTTCTTTTATTCTCTATTATGTTCATCTGGAGTCCCATTATTACTTTCTTCCAAAAAAAAAAAAAAAAAAAAACAAAACAAACAAAAGTGTGGCCTGTGTACCTCAACTCTGTAAATACGTATTTTGATAAAACAGTAATAATAATGCAATTTCCAAATATTGAATGATTAAATGTGATTTTGCCGCAAAACACATAAAGAAAGTTTTATAGGCCTGTGCTCACACACTCAATCATATATTGGAATTTTTGTTTCAATCAAACCGGCATATAAACGCAATCAAATACTGTTTGTTGATGACTCAATTTTTTTTGCAAAACACAATTCTATAATAATAATAATAATAACAATAATAATAATAATAATAATAATAATAATAGTAATAAAAATAATAAAAATAATTGAGAAGAGAAAAGAATGCCGGCAAACTTACAAACTAAAGTTAGTATCGTCACTTGAAAATATACATATTTATATATATATATATATATATATCATATTTATATATATACATATATCCGTGTATTAGTGACTATATACGTGTTTGCGTTACAATTCTTGTACAATACATTGAGAGTCTTTTAATGATGCTTGCCGAACAAGTGCCATTTTCCTACATATGTATGTTTTTATGCGCACTACCCGGGCATATTAAGTTCATTGCAAATAGAAATGCATTAAGGAATGCATTATACATATTATATATATATATATATATATATATATATAAAATAAGAAAATTTAATATTTCGTTGCCGTCAAACCAATCCTCAAACACAAATACTATTCCTGGTTCGGTGGAAGGAATTGATAGTACACAACACCACGCTAATCGAAGAAAACTATTCATATAACCTTGATTTTTAAGCGACTTTGGCGCGATTTTTCCGATCTTGGTCGGTTGTTTCCGGGTCGTATGCATAGATCCAAGTCTCATATCCCATAATAATACCTTTCATGACCAATTGATAGTCAGAAATCATCTCATACCTTTGTGTCGCGCAAAGTCAAACTCAGCTAAAACACTAACACATAACGTTTATGATGTGAAATTTGACACAGATGTCTGCCACACTGCTACCAATTCAGAAAAAAATATTGAAAAATATTAAGTATGGGTCTTACTTCTTAGTCACAATATTATCTACGATTTTGACCTTTTTTAAAAAATTCTTGTAATTCTTGTTCTTCTTTTTTGATGATAAATTAAAATGGAAAATTAAGTGAGTCTATTAATAGATTGATAAGGTTTCTACATTTATTTCTATTTGTCGGAAATGTCGCTTCGTTGTATAGTTACATGTTAAAAGTTATTTGCTTTATTTAATTAATTTTAATTTTTATCCCGCTTTATCAGGTATTATAAATAAGAAGAAGAACAAGGCTATAAATAATAATTTAAATATTTGATTTTATTATTTTATTTATTTATTTATGTGTGTGTGTGTGTGGAGGTGTCAATATCTATTTTGTTTCCTTCAAAGTAGTCTCTCTGAGATTTTTCCAATCCTCGAAGCATTTCCGATATAACTTTGAGCTCTTCCCGCGATGCGGTCATTATCTCCTTAATGGTGGCCAGGAAAAGTCACCAGGGACCAAGTCAGGTGAATATGGTGACTGAGACATGACTATGTTGTTGTTTTTGGCTAAAAAAATTCGATAATTCTTTTGGTCAATACTTAGCAATTTCGAAACAAACTTCACTGCTACGCCTTTTATGCCCAAAATATCCGAAAAAATTGCATGGCATGGGTCAGCCGATATACCGACATTTTCAGAAAGTTCTTTAATAGTGATTTGACGATACTCCATAACAATGGTCTTCACTGCTTGAACGTTTTCATCGGTTGTTGGCTTGGTGGGCCACCCGGGTCGGGTATCATGCTCTCAAACTTCTGTGAAGCGCTTGTACCACTTACAAAAGTTTCTGTTTGCTCAAAATAGTTTTGCTAAAGTCTATAGTCAACATTTTAAGTTGGAGGGTTGTAGCACGATGCACGCCAGCTTTATACCTCTCGAAAAGAAACTAAATGTCTGATAATGTCAAAACAACAAAAAAAAATAATTCGAAAATCGAATTTATGTGGCGCAAGAATTTTGAAATAACACCTTCTTTATATGGCATAACATAACTGGCCTGATCGAATACCTTTAGAAGGAGAGTATTCTTAGATTCGATATTAGCCGTAATATAATTTTTTATATTTTTTCCATTGTGTGCACATTTTGTACGTGCATAAAGGCTTATATACACATTCATTCGGTTAGCATTCTACGTTAAAGGATTAAAATGTATAATTATACGCATCGTCATCACCACGATCGCCGTCATCATGTATGGAATTTATTGAACTTCTCAAATATTTTTCATGCATTAAAATTATCTATATCCCGCATACGTGACGGAATCGTTTTAGGCTTAACGCCTGATGTCCTTAATAAGAATAGTGTTTTTATTATACTTTCAGTTTATGGATTGAAAATAGTGAGGGGCGTAGTGCAATTTTGTTTGCAAGATAGTTTGTATGTATGTATATGGAAATTCATTTTTTTTCGCCCAAAGTTTATTTAATGAAAATGTGGAAAAGTAGTGAAATTGGTAGGTATCAGAAAATTCGATTTAAACTAAATATAATTTTGGTTTTCTTTTTTATTCGATTTTTACATTACATACATGTTAAGAGAAAAGCAAATACTTATTGAAGGCGTGGAATGTAGAGAGTTTATCCATATTACATTATAGGTTAACGAATTACTTTATAACTCAATTGTTTCAAGTCGTTATTGTATTCTATTGCGATTTTTATTTTTCTCCTTCTTCCTTTTCTTGTAGTTTTTCGACAAGACTACTCGTACCACAAAAAGAAGGAGAAATTGAATTTTCTTTGTTCGCAAAATTTTATAGATTTTTATCTAATTTGTTAACTCAAAGGTAAAAAATTTTTATAAATAAGTAAAAAAGAGACTTGAATAAAAAAAAAAGAAGAAACAAAACGATATCTATCTAAATTAAGCTGTACTATGTCTCATGAATTTTCTTGAATTAAACTCATCGAAAATCCTGTCCGCCTTATCCGGTTTAGCATTTACACAAATTACATATCTGATGATATGTTGCACCGTCATGGGGCAAAAGAAGCTCGTTTGATAGAGATACTTTTCTGCGAATTTGCTTCTAGTACAAACGCGTTTTAAATATGTATGCGTAATATAAGTGAGCTTGCTTAGATGTCAGGGACTTGCTGGAATTCATGTTCGATTTCCGTAAATGAGGTTAAAATGAATCGCGTCGTTATATTTCAATCTTCTTATTTACTACTTTGCATGCCTTGAAGATGTTATAATGCATTGCTTAGTGCTACTGCTAAATAACTCAATGAAGATTTAGCAGATTTTGAAGTGGAGTTTCCAATTTAGTAGCTTAATTCGGTTCTGAACAGGCTTCTCTTATTGATGACAATATTGTAAGGTTCAAGAATATTAACGAAGAAGATTACTGCCTGGAAATCTGAAAATCGTTCACTCGACTACTCTTCGCCATTTAAAAAGGCTTCCAAGCTGCATAATTGGGTGCCGCATTTCTTCATTGAAAGTAATGAGACAAACTGAGTGGCAACTATTCTTCTTCTGCCTCATAATAAAAACTGCTATTTTTAGACCCATTGCTAACAGCCGGTGAAAGCCGGACTTCAGACGATAATACATAGCGTAAGAGCTCCTGAAAGAAAACAGGTCAAAGTACAGAAACTGATGAGACTCTACGAGTAATATTACTTTTGGATTACCTTCGCGCAGCGAAACAATCACGGATTATATGTCCTGTTCGAAATTGACGGCTATTGGAGAAGAAGCTGCAGTTTTTAGTCAATTGAAAAGTTGCAAGTATTGCCACCACAATAAGGAACCACTTTGCTCATCAAACACTCCTATACTTATAAAAGTTGGGATGAGATATTCTCCAGCATTTAGTGTATTTTCCAGATAGTGTGTCTTGCGATCATTATCTGTTTCGGGTGTTTGCTGTAGCACTTGAAGTAACAAAAAGCTGAAGCTGTGCGAAAAGACCTTACGAAACTTTTCAAGAAAATACAATGAAATTGATTAGCTTGTAGATGGTCGGGAGACACCTATCAAGAATAATGGAGACCATATCCTTAAACAATAGGCAATACAGTGTGCTTTCGAATTTCATTTCTTAAAGTCTATCTTTGATTTGGGCACGAAATTATGCAATCATTCGATATTTGATATGTTTCCCGTTCAATCGAGATTTGTTCGCTATGGCTTTGTTTAAATTGTTCGCTGTATAAAGATTTAAGATTCAAGCAGCTTCATCATTTTCCTCCAGTATTCTTCAATTACTAATTGAGACTTTATTGGCGGATCTTTTACTACTTTATTTAGAAGCTGTGCTAGCGATTTTTGACTCATAGATCGCAATAACGAGTTCGCTAACTTGATTCTACAATTTTGTTAATCACAGCAACTATCAATGTTCGCATGTTTTTTCTATCAGGAATAAGGAATCATTAGGATGTAGACTAGGTGTTGGCTATGTTTGGTGCAAGTGATGGTATCTTCGGCAGGGTAAATATAATCTAATCTCACCCTAAATTAAATTATATAACGGCAGGAAAACATAAAGCAGACGCTTCACTTTAAAGATCCTATCATAAAATTTTTACACAACATTTTTTTACATTTGAAAGTATGGGTGACTATAAATATACAGTTGAAACGAAATAATTGCATCTTTTTTTGTTTTAACAAGCAAATCAGCAGCAGGAAGCAAAATGATGGCGTGGTAGGGAAACTTCACCCGTACTTCTGAAGCAGCGAAAGCAGCAATTGAACGTTCTTCGGGAAATTGAAACTGCTACGACTGTTCGCGCGACTGGCAGCGCATTAATGGTGCATCACACTGATTTGTTAATCCTTCTTATGCATAGATGCGGTTAAGAGAACCTTAATCTATGGTTAGCGCTTTTAAGTTATCGATAAGACGGATTTTTTGTGAATATATCACGTCCTTGTGTGATTATTGCCGTAATTTGTGTCTTTCCCGTAAGCTCAATCATATATATTGTGTATTTATATATATATTGTATATTTATATATATATATATATATATATATATAGACAATTCTAATAGTTGTAGTAATCTTGTAATGGGATCGAGTAAATTTTGTTTTCACTATGAACGAAATTTGCAACTGTTTAGTTGTGAACTGTATGTAAAAATGTATTCTCTATTTATTCATTTTACAACTTGTTCGCTTTTGTGGTTTAAAAGGCCATTAAAAATGTAATTATGTTGATAAATACTTATTTTCTTACTCTAGAGAAATGAAAAAGAAAAAAAAACTGAAAAAAATAACAAAAAAGAAAAAGAAGAGCGAAGAGAAAACGAGAAAAAGAGAACAACTTTTGTTTTTTCTTCATCTTCATTTTATACCATGGATGGTTGAATTTAAGCATAATATTTTATCGTTTGCTACTTCGCCTGATGCTAGGAATGTTTGTATAGTTGAACGTTACGGCATTTTGACGTAATACCGTTTATATGGATTTGCAAGGCACCATTTGCACACACACTTCTGGCTTCCATTCGATCCTATTTACACTCTTTTGGGTTGCTCTGGTGGCTTTTTCTTGCTTTCTCCCTTCTTTCTCTCTTCTTCTTTAGCACTTGACGTTTTACTGCCTTTGGTTGAAGGTACAAAAAAAAAAATGCCTTATTTTCTTTTTTTCTTTTCCCATCAACTTAACGAATTCTTAACTGTTGCTTTACTTTCTCCGCCCTTATAAACATTTAAAGCAGATAAATTTGCTATAAGTCGCTTTTTCAACTCATTTACTTTTCACAATTTATTTTGTGTTGCGACTTTTTTTTTTCATTTTAAAGTTTTATTTACAAAATGAATTTTAAAATGCATTTATTAACAATTTTAAAAAATCTGACAGTGTGAAGAAGACCAGTTTTTAATTGAAATTTCAATACAATTTTCTTCTTTTGATGAATGAAAAAAAAATAAAAAAAATAAAAATAAATAAAAACAAGTTTTGCGTACGTTCAAAAAAAAAAACGATATAAAAAAGAAAACAAATTAGTTTTCATTAGTTTTTCATTTCCTTTATTTCAGCTGGATACGGAAATTAAAATACTTGCCTGCCTGACCTTTTTGGAGCTCTTCAATAGCACTGAAAAGATCTGAAAAGCAAACGTGTCGAAAGTGTTCATCCCCATTATCAAATGCCATTGCCAGTGGGTATTTTAAAATCTAATTAACACAAACTTCCGGTAAATAAATAAAAAAATCTATAATGATAAAAACAATTCAGGAGAGCTTCCTATTGATTCATATTCTCAACACTTTCACATATGTATTGAATGATTTTGCACGCTATGGGGGCGATATCATATTATAATGGTTACTTTCCTAAATTAGTAAAGATTTGTGGAACTTATGCGATATTAGGCAAAGGAAAAAATCGTAGCGTTTTTTTTTTTTTTGCTTTTTACACAGCAACTTAAACATATTTTGCCGTATACTTTGCATGAGGTTCATTAAAATAAATATGTTTTATTTTAATCGATAACCCTTTGCCATTTTTTTTTTTTTTTTTTTGATAATCATTATACAATCGTTGTGGAAGTCTTATCGTATTTGAGCGGTTCATTAAGAAAGTTTTGCAGTGAGTAAAACAAAGAATATTTCGAGAGGGACACGTACCAAGATCCCTCAACATAAATGTGTACGATGTAGCATTGTTCAGAGGGATGATGACTCATCTCTGTACCAAATGTCTTTGCGTTAATCGCATTAAATGTTGACCTTAGTGGTTGGAAAATCAATGGCCTGGCCAGCTTGCTTCCAATTCCACCAAACCTAGAGAAGTGAATTTTGTACATATTCGCAAGCTATAAACGTGCGCAAAACATACTTTATCGCCTTCTATCAACCTTTTCAAAACTGTTTCGATTTCGTTACACTTCAGTAGCAATCCACAGATGGAAAGTCCGTCCATCACATTTTTCATTGTTAGTTCATTTGACATTCGAATGTTGAGTTTCTGCAACTTTATGCAAACGATTCAAAAGTATTTTCACCGATTGCATAAATGCATTTTTCCCGAATTTTTTATCATTTTAAAAGCGCAAATATTTTCGAGTGGCTGTCATCACCCTCTATTGGGAGAAACACATTCCCCTTTACCGACGGTGAAGAAAGCGGAACGGAAATCAATATATCAATAAATATATCAATTTTCCGCCAATGGATTTATTATATGATATAGTAGCATAATGTTGATGTGATCGAATTTAGTTAGAAGAGAGAGAGAGAGAATGAAATACGGCCTTGCACTTCTCGTACTTACAACATACATTATAAGCAAGCACACTTACCTAACATAATTACTCGAGATGACTTCACTATATGTTTACGTGAACACATCACTGTAAAATTGAGAACTTTTGCTGGGATATATTGTCAACAAGTACTATCAAGAGCATTATCTATAGTGTAACCAAAACGAATCTGCAATTGTATGTACGGACAAGCACACATATGTTGAGATATCTCTTGGCAAAGAAATCGAAAAGAGAAAAACCAAATAGCTGCCTCCTAAAGCAAATAACTTATTTTAAGTATTGTTCGTATGTGTGAGTGCGACTTAAAGCATTGTCGGTAACTTCTAATTCAATGAATAAAGACTACAAATTTAGATGTTAATATATATTACAGGCAATATGCGATAAAAGGCAGAAAGACAAACTTACCAAAACATTACAGTTACGCACAGAATTCAACAGATGTTTTTTTCACATTCACTCTTGCAATAGTAGAATACACACATACACGTATATATAAATTTCTTTTGGCTTTCATAGGCAACCATTTTACAATATATGGTTTTATAACGACATCATGAATAATGAGCAAATGTAATATATGTTGGTAAGCATGCTTATGTACTTCTAAGACTAAGTTTTAGCCCCATGTTGATAATAAAGAAACTTTCCATACTTATAAAATGTAGTTGATTGTTACAAAACAATTTATAGAAAATTAAATATTAATGTACAACATATTAGTAATATAATGCATATATTTGTATGAACGTAATCTCAAATGCTTTGTTATCCGATTCAATGGAAGTTTTCCTTAATGCATGTGACCGATGATCCGTTTGCTATTTAAAAATTTATCACTTTTTTTAAATTCAAATCGAATATATTATAAAATGAAAATGAAGTGATGACGATATTGTTTCCAATTGTTGAATACTTTCATGCTTGTTACGATGATAGAGTCACAGTAACCTGCTTCTAATAATTTTCTGAATTTCGGAATGACTACTTTGTCCAAATGTAAGAACAAAGTTTAACGCAATAAAATAAAAGAGAGGAGAGCGATAGGAGCTTGCATCCGAAAGACAATCTGGAAAGCATTGTTAACTACAAACGTGTGTTGAAATCCTTTGCATAGTCCTTTAATGTTATAGGTTGACAATAGCCGTTGTTTTGCCAAGAGTCTTGCAGATGATATGAAACTTCATCTCATAGACTTTTCCGTGTAACTCGTGTTATTATTTTTCATAATTGAAAAGCGACGGCAAGTTTACCAATTTCCAATAGTTACCACAAAAAGAAAGGTAGATGAATGGACTTTTAAAGCGAATATTTCTCAGATGTGTTCAAACACCCAACCTAAGACTAAGTTATAAATCGCCCAAAAAGTCTCTGGTTCGATACATATATCGCGGCATTGTTAACATATCCATATAATTTCTGGATAGTGTCACTCTTTAAACTAAAGGTATGAAAATGTCATGACATATTAACTGTTAGTTTACAAGTTACAGTTGCTTTAGCGACATTGCTCTTTCTGCCGCTTTGTACGACTTTCGCTGATTGTTGTCCATTCGGCTGACTGTCGATTTGTTACTGGAGTGTAACCATGTAAACCCATGTTTCATCAATTTTCACATGTCGCATGAAAAAATCCTTTTCATTTCGCCTAAACAGCGACAAACAGAACCAAATAGCGCTCTGCATTATCAGCACGTTGTTGTCAAAAGTGAGCAAACATGGCATCCACTTCAAACAGAGCTTATGCTCATGGGCATATGTTCTTGCAAAATAGCCCTCTCATATCTTTAAAGTGTTAGCTGTCTCAGGCAATTTTCGGTCTCCCATAACGATTTTGTGCATTTTTCTTACGTTTTCTGGAACAACAACGGACGGTTCAACATTACCGTCCACATGGATGGAATTGGTAGACCATCCATAAATTTATCTTTTAAACAAGTAAGAGTCGCCCTAACATCTTTCAAGTCAATGCTAATTGTAAATGGTATCTTTTCTCATCAAAAATCGATGTTTATCCATTTCCACTGCCTTGAAAAATATAAAAAATGGAAAGTCGCTAGACAAACCGCTACTTGTAAACTTGTCGGGATGTCATGAAATTTTTACATATTTCGTTCGAAGTTCGGCACTGTCCAGAAAACTTATAATCTGTTAGCATTGTTGTTATATTTAGGTGAGGCGGAGAGTTGGTGCGTTTTTATTTTATTTATATGTGTGTAGCGAGGTTGATTTTTAGCGATTTCATGAACTCGCTTCGCTTGTAAGTACCTGCCGTTTGTATTCCATACAAGTTATTAGGTGGTTTTGGTCTGTAAATATTGTTATCGCCTACTACTAGGTCATATTAAGTTTGTTACATTCCGGTCGACTTACAATGTAGATGTATTTTATTATTATTTTTAATAGTTTAGCCAGAGAAATAAATTCTAAGACTAAAGTCTTATAGCACTAGCATCTAAGGCTATCGGCTTTATTCAAAACTTAACCGCACTTGAGATTCGAACCTACGACTATGGGGTTGCTAGTCGATATTCTTTGCCTTCGGCCACTCAGGCGGATAGATGTATCTTATAATGTAGTAATTGGTTCGAAATCAGTTTGTGAACTAATTTAAACATGTCTGGCACATGTCCGTCTATCACGTTGTCTTTTTGCTGTGGTCATATGTGCTATTGTATTCAATGTATAGGTAGGTGTCAGTTTTTGAGATCTTTTGACGAAATTTGGCACACTCGCCGTTTTTGCCTCTATTGAGAATGGATTGGATTTTTACTGATGATTGTTTCAGTGCGATTTCCAACCTACAACGAAATTTGCATGAGAAGAGGGCATTTTTTGTATTTCCTCCTATGGAAATGTTCATACAAAAAATAAGTCCTTATGTGACAACAATAGTATTTTTACGATTAAAATTGATCCAGAAAAAGGATCCGATTTACTGCATTAAATTTAAGCCACGATGCTCAATTTTTTTGATCCTCTCTCATACAAGGATTATTATATTGTTACAAATTTCCGCTGCTCGATACGGTGCGTTTTACTAGATTGTGGATATTGAAAAGAAAATGCGCTTCAAGGTTCTATTATATTCCTAAATGTAGTGTTATTTACAATTTATTTATTAGCGATACTTTTTGACTGCTCAACACAACTATTCTTTCTTTACTACAAATGTTCTCGTATGACTCAGTGTTCTCTTCCGACTAAACTGCCTTCCGCAAATAGTCTACTTATGTACATTTTTACAAGCATGTTACAATCACCTAACTTCATGGCTTGATTTTTAATCCGTTAACCTGCTTTTCTGGTAATCGTTTTCCTCGGCCGGCAGCTGTATGACGCGCCGCGTATGTGCACCTGGGTTTTTCCGTGACTGTTTTCTTGTTAATCCTTTTCGTCGGCCGGCAGCTGTATGACGCGCCTCGAATAAACACTAGGGAATTTATTACTTACGAAAATTAATTAGTTGGCATTAACTGGATTTTGGATTTTCGTAACTATATAATATATCTTTATATGGGAAGAAGGTATAATTCTTAAAATATTTTGACGAAGATAGCTGAAGGATTGCATTAAATGAGTTATGGTGTAGGGTATTGCATCTAATATAGTCTCTGGCGACTATCATATCGTAGTTTGTTTTGTTTGATGGACAAGTATGCAACTCCGGCAAATTGACCGCTAACATGACACAAAATAGAGAGGTAAGCTCGTCGATTTCAAACCAAATTCGATACATAATTTTCACACTTTTTAATTGACGTCATTTTAGTTGACGACATTTGAGGTTATATTACGTAACCCCTTGAAATTATTGAAAACGCTTAAATTGTGTAATTCTGGTAATCTGTGATAGATTAAAGAGATTGCAATGGTTTACATGCGAGCTGTGATCGTAACCGTTAAAATAGTGTCAGAACAGTGAAAGCAATAATTAAACATGACATTGTTGAAGACATCGTGTGAACGGAATTTGTCACCTGCGATCTTTACGGAAATTTGGTGCCTACTCTACTTTCTTATTCTTTTCTTCATTTAAAACGAAAATTTATGAAACAATAAACAATGACAACAAAACAATTAAAAAGGGTTCGGTTCATTATTAAATACCCTACACTTCTACGCTTAATCTTTAACAAAGTTATTCAATTAATACAAATAAGGCTTTATATGGGCAGTAGTCGACAAAGTGATCCGATCCGAACCATTTTCGATAGCATTCGTCCTCGGGCCAAACTATGTCGATGTATCAAGTTTCGCCAAAATATTTCAAAAATTACGACCTGTATATTGAGGAAAAGAAGAAAGGCAGACATATGGATAGACGGACTGGCAAGTTCATATCGATTCCGAAAGTATAATAAAAAGTTGATTTGGTAATCGGTGTTGCATGCATCCGTGCATATCACACGTGGTCTCAGGTATAATGAACAAAATACAAATAATTTTCACACATGCTAATATAACAAGCTTCTGTCCTCTACCCTCTTCGCCCATAGCGTTTTACCTGCTGTATGCATCCGTGTTCACATTTAAATTTAATTGAAAGTATTATGGACTTATAGTTATTTATTAAACAGGAAAAATTGAATTAGGAAATGATATTAAGCTGACTACATGTTATATTCCTTCTATTCCTATTGTTGTTGGGGCTTATTATTTTTTCTCAATTTGCGTACTTCACTACAAATACTTATACAGAATTTAAAGGATTTATCATGTATTTGCGATTTGATGGCATGCAATGCATGCCTATATTATCTACTTTTGTTTGTCCTTTCGTTCGTTTCTCTCCTTCCATTATATAGAGATAGATATACGTATAGGCGAATAGGGAAGCAAACACAAATATGATTTTTAAATTTTTCTTTTTAATTTGTTAGTATGCGCGCCCGGATTTTGTTTGTAAACTTTTTTATACATTGTTAGTAATTTTATATCGTATGAAAGAATTTTGTGTCTTACACCTATCAGGTAAGACATATTGTGCGAATGTTTATAAATTTTGCCATTTTTTTGTTTAAATACAAAAACACACGCGAGAAAGATTGCATATACTTCATATATAGTCGTCATCAATTTACGATTCTCAGTCGACTTACCGATGCAGAAAATATTGTTAAGCAGAGTAAAAATAAACAAAAACTCCCGGCAATACTAAAACTTTCCAATAGACTTCAACTGGACCACGGCTAATGCGAAACCTACATTATATACTATGTCTGCTTCTTGCCGATGACGACCTTATAAAGCTTATCATTACGAAAAATGAGACTTACACCTATGCACACAATCGGGAAATAACCGACCAATCGAGGGAATATCATGGCCCAGGCGGAAAAAGTCTCGTCAAAGTCGTTCAAACATCGAGGTGATGTCAATAGCTCTCTTCGATTATGGTGGTGTTGTGCACTATGAATTCCTTCCGCCAGGCCAAAATGTTAACAAAGGATGAGTATGAGGATTACTTTGAAGACGGCGAAGTACATTTAAAAACAAAAACTAAAAAACTATTTTTTGGACACAGTAGTATAACGAATTCATGGAATTATATTTACAGCAGGAGAGTATGATCTGGATGAATACGCGCATCTGCTATGAAAGGAGTACCAATCGAACCGTTCGTTCTGTTTTTACGATGCACTATGCCTAAGATAAAGTAGATCGAAATGAAATAATGAAATATAGAGATCACGATTAATCCCTTCAACCCTTCAAGCAAATTAATTAAGATAGTGTTAGCCAACTGTAAAAGACAAAATCGTTGGATAGACAAGATAAAAAGTGATTTCTTTGCTGAGAAATGGATGATGTATTAGCTTCAGGTTTATAGATTGCTTATCGCGGACTCCTCCGAAACGAAGAAGTAAAGCAAGCAGTAGATGGGTAGAAATACTTCTGAGTTAGCCAATGCTCTGAAACCCCGCAATATTTAGTCTTCATATCGATTTCAATAACACAGCCGATAGCAATGGAAATTATATATATATATATATATATATATATATATATATCGCTTAGAGTCATTGGTGAAATAAGTTGTCGTTATTCTTGTTGAAACAATGTTTTCTCATCATTAAATCGAGAAGCAGGGATTGTATATTGGACGCATTTGTTGGAAGTTTTCATCGAAGTTATTTGTATGTTGCAAACTGATTAGCAAAATTAATATGTTATCAGGTTTTATGAATGGGTGAAGTTTTATTATGTTTATTTGCTATATAAAAGACAAAGTGACATAATGCGAAATAGAAGAACAAATGCATAAACGTATACACGAATATATAAACACATATTGCGGCATCGTTTAACGGTTCATATCGGTATATAAGGCATGTGTAAAAAAGTCGTTGAAAAAAATCAACAACCATTTCATTTTATTTCTAGTGAGATGTGTCTTTATTTTTTTAATTTATCCATTCATCTACAAATGTTTCTATTGTTTTTTGTATATCCACTACTGTCGCATGTAAATTTTTACATTTACATACATATCTGTATAAATACTCGTACGGCTTAACGGCAGTCAGTAGTCAGTAGTAACATTATGCAGTTGGATATTTTTGTCCTTACATACCGCAACATTGACGAGCTTACTCACTTAATCGTTGCACTTGTAACGCTCAACTAAGAATACTTATCTATGTATGCTGTGATAAATATAGATTTGTTAAGATCCGAATAACATTCAACGGTCCCGTTTTAACGATTAGCAATATCTGTTTTCAAAAGCATTTCTGTCGATAATAAATATTAAAATGAAAGAGAATGTAACTAAAAAACAAAAGCAACAAATCATGACTTCTTCGAATAAAATCAAAGTTTCGGTATATAAATTGATTTGAAATTTGAATCGAATATGAAGTCTATGGCGTATGCGGTTCTAAGCAGCTGTCATCATTTCGTTGCATTTTTGTTGGTGATGGGGAAGACAACAAGACATGCAAAAAATTGAATCGAAAATTTATTGGTGCCGGGTGCCGAGTCAAAGCGATGGGTGTTCTATATTCGCTTTAAGACGTGTACACTCTTCTCGTTTTTGCTCGATTTTAATTTTTTTTTCGTTACACTCTCTCGCTACAATTATTTTGTTTTATGTTGTCATTGTGTCGTCGGTTTTGTTTTTGTTCTTGTTTTTGTTCTTATATGTCTTTGTTCTCCTATGTTCTTTATTTTTTAAGTTTTGTTGTTGTTTTGTTAATTTATTTCAGTTTGTTTTCTGCTACTTTTTTGGTACTAAGCGATATTTTGCTATTAAAATATTTTAATTGAAAAATTAAAGTGACTGACTTTCAGTTTGCATGTCTTTCATGCAATGAAAGGAGCGAAGAGAATTAATGCTAAGTATTATTAAAAGTTATAAAAAATCGCTACCCTCTTCTCCTATTTTTTCTAAAAAAAAAAAAAAAATCTTTTTAACAAAAACTGCCATCTAAAAAGTAATTTTTTTTTTTTTTTGTTTTAATAGTTGGATAAAGTCAACATATTGCGGAGGAAACGTATTCGAAATTTAAACTAAAGTACTTCGGTTTCGTAACAGAAAATTGAACTTTATTAGTGATTTTATTTGCCATTTTGTAGAAAGCGAAATTCATGGTCTTTCGATGAACATCATTAAATATTGATTCTACAATTAGTTTGACTGATGGAGACTAAGTGAGCGATTTATTACAAAATAATACTAAGTCCAGATGGGATGTTAAGCAATACACCCTCAAGTTTGCATAAAGTGTGAATATCAGGAGCCATCGTTTGAGTTTACAAAGTACTCAAGCTTGTTCAGAGATAGTCTTAATGTAAATTTCATAGTAAATTAACTTCACTGTAACAGTTTAAAGTGAAGCGGCTTTTTCACAATTTTTTTGTTGTTGGTTTTCTATATGGAAAAATGGTAATGAAATAGTAAAAGAAAACTTATTTTTAAAAAAATATTAAAAAATAAGTGCAACGGAATTACTCTTGTGAGATATCCTTAACTTACACAGGACTAAGTGCAGCTGATGCAGATTTGAATCTAAAGAAAAGAAATCACTTAATGTACATTTCTATTGTATTTGAATAAAGGCGTTCAAATTGTGATCAAATTATAAAAATAGGGGTTTTTGTGCGATTGAGGAGTAAATGAATGAACACGCCTACATTTCGATACGAAATTTTAAAAGTATGTTTTTTTTTTCTAATTGCGAAGCATCTGAATAAAGACGCGCAAATTTTGACCAAATTTTAAAGATTTGGTTTTTTGTGTAATTGCGGGGTATCCGAATGAAGATGCTCAAATTTTGACCAACAAAAAGGAGTCCTCGCTAAACAAGCGACTTTTTAATTAAATAATTGTGAATGCACTCGAACATGTTATGAGTTGGAGTGAAAGCTGTTGGAAATATGGGACGTGTGGTTTTAAAAATTTTGTGGCGTATGGTGCATGATCTTGGAAAATTGTTTTTCAAAAAAAACGTACTCAAGTTCTGAAATATGTTTCTGATGTGTTTTTTGGTAATAAGAAATTTATTTTCCTAATTTTTACTATTAGTCCGTTATCTCAGGAAGTTGCCTGTCCATCTACCTTAAAATATCTTTCCTTATACTTTTTCCTTAAAGATTTCATAATAGGGCGTGCCGCCATAGTGCATCATATAAACTGCATTTTACACTTTAAATGGAAATGAATGAGAAAATTTATAATTCCATAGCCGAATTCAAAAGTTTTTATGCTTTTGACAAAATCATTATGTGGTGGATAGTAATATAAATATTTGAATATTCGTTGAATAAACGAATCAAAACACATCCATACATAATAACACACATAATTACAAACGCAATGTTCATAAATGCCGATAGTACATGTATTAAGAGAAAGTATTCTGTCAAACTTAGGCCATCGTCATCAAAGATAAGTTGCCATTAAGTTCTTTCTTTTTTCTTTTTTTTTTTTTATTATCTTTTTAAGTTTATATATTTAATGTCAGCTTTTTTTCACTTGGCTGTCATTACTTAGAGTGCCATTATCGAAGTATTTTATATGTAATCGTTCACCAACACATCAACGCCAAAGTATGCTGCAGGTTCTTTATACAAAACATGTCATATTTATTATTATATATATGTAATGCTAGTTGGCAACGTCGCTTGTAAGTAGCAGCCACTGTCCACATGCCCATTGTATTTATTGACAAAAATTTTCATTTTTTATCTTTTCTTTTTTTTCACCCAAATTGATCTCATAATATGTATAATTCATTTCCTATGAAGGTTTATTATAAAAAGTATACAATTTTCCAGAAATTTTTTTTTAATCTTTTACATTATTTAATATTAAACAGAGAGATGTAATTGACAGTTATTATAAAAGTCACTTCACTATCGCCCCGTGGCATTCGACATTTGGAGATTAACTGCGACTAAATCTATAGTTATGCAATGTTAATGTAAACGAGTGTATGCACAATGCGAGCAAATTAATCGCGTGCAAAATTAGTATGTTTTGGATGGCTTGTGCTCAGCATTTCCGGCTAAATCTCCCTTACTGATTGCTTGTTACGAAGTCACGGTGCTTGGACACTTTTAATTTTTCTCAAAAATTAATTTCCATATTTTCCCGACTCCGTTTTCATTCACTATACTACTAGTCCAGCACCTGAAAGGGCCCGAGATCAACTCGCCCTTTCACATGCCGAGCGGTATACAATCGAAATTTTCCGAAAGAATGTCTGCCCGTGTGCCTGTTTGAATTCATCCCAAGTGTTTTTGTGTTCAATCTATAGGTTGGAAATTTTCAAAGTCTTTCTGCAATATGAAGAAATTTTCTATTTTTCTTATACTTCCTACTACTAATAAAATAGTAAATACTTATATGGCCAATCACTGGGGGGATGTCCCCTATTCGTGAAAGAAGTGAGGAAATAGAAAGAGATAGGGAAGTGCCTGCAGCCTAGTGGTTTTGTGCACTATCGGTGCAAAGTAAATTCTATCGCACTGTGATTTGAACCCGCCAACACAGACTAAGTAGTCCTCGTTTCCACCTACTCTGCTTTGACATAGTCCTGAATGTGCATAATGTGGATACAATGGAAATTTTCTTTTCAATCTCGTCCCCTATAAATGTCCTTGCACAAAATAAGCTTTCATTTTGCAGCAAGGTTTAACTTTTAATGTGTCACAATAAAAGTTAATCGTAAATAGTGACTTGACATATAGATTACTTAGTATTTAGGTCTATTCTCTGGGTTGCCTCAACCATCTGCCCTTTCCAACATAGGAATTGTCATGAAGATTCTTATATGGCAAGAAGAGAGAAGAAGAATTTTTAAAATTTGAGGACGAAAACGTGTGAAGGATTACATTAGGATATTCAATAGTTGGCCTTATCTCACTTTTTACCTGCCTAAATATTGCGTCAATATTAAAGCTAATTTAAGAAGAAAGGCTGTGACCAAGGGTCACTTCTTGGGTAGTTCTTGCCTATTGCAATCTTGCAAATATCTAGTTCTGCAGAGCATATTATTCTGGATTTACACAAATGTGTTGACATTTCCTGTTATCGGATGATTACTGCCGTCTGTGCCATTGATGAGAATGTTTAAAGGAGCGTCTTCTGTTCTGTTTATTTTTAGTTGTTCTTAGCTTTTTTTCTAACTAATCATTCGCCTACGTGCTGAAATGCATCAGTGCTGTTGTTTCAACTATTCAATGCGTTTTAAGTAAAGTAAGTTTTAATTAATTTTTGCAGTTAATTTCGTTGCACTTTGGCTTTCAGGAAATATCTTTCATTTCAATACACAATCATCATAGATATTCAAACACTGCATATTCATACCCTTAAAGTAATTTCCAAATAGAAAAGAATGTGTGTAATATATAAGCGTATGATATAAACTGAAACGAAACGAAAGTAAAATAAAATTTCACATATATACATCTGTTTGTATCTACGAAAAAGATATAAAATTTCTTTTCACTTTAATTTTTACTAGGATCACGAATGAATACAAAATCCGCTTTTTTAAAAGAAATCCTATAAAAGTGGAAAATCATGTAATGTTTGATGAAAATCCCTATATAAAGCTAAAAGCCTGTTAACGAAAAAAAGCAAGAAAGATGAGTATTAAGACAAAAGAAAGAAAAGATTTGATTTGGCTGGAGTCGAATCTTTTCATGCTCACAAAATGCAAAATTTTTATTTTAAAATAAACTAGAAACTTTATTGCCCCTCCCTTCCATGTAAAAGTTACAAAGTCATATTTAATTGTACGACTATCTCAGACCACGTTTATATGGCCCTTAAGTGGATACCTGCTGCACGTTCTGAGCAATGATTTTGTGTCTGTGACGGCTTAACAGTTTTATTTTCAGTTTGCATTTAATCATCAAGAATAGAATAAACAAAAGGAAGGAAAGAAAGAAGTACAGGCGAGCCGAGACTCAGAATAGTATGAATGCTTTATCGGATCTCGGATGCGCATTTATAAATGTTACAAAAGGAATAACAAAATCAATACGCCCCGTGTTCCCAGCAAACGCTAAAATACATGCGAGTATTGACGTTATGTATAAAACTGATTTTATTCGTTATCTAAGTTGCGCGTGTTAGTAGTGGAGTCAGCAAAGAGCTTCTTGTTTTTTATACACGTGCTCACTTATTGCAATGAATTAAAAATTAACTTTTACACAATACGTTTAAAATGAAATAAATGTTTTAGAGCTTGTTATTAATTTGCATAACAACTTTGTTACCCAATATGAAGTCACCCACAGATATCTCAGCTTAGAATATAATCTACGAAAAGCTATTCCTTGATTTCACTGAATGCACTCATCATAAATATATCGCACGGTTTGAAACAGCAGAAAGAGCGACTTTCAACGTTTACAACCGTTATCGTCGTAGCTGCCGTTAACTCGTTCATACGTTAATACGGCCGGCATGGGTTATAATTTTAAAGCTCAATTTCATTGAGAGTGTGGATGTTTGCCACTAATCAACTCTTTGATTTTCTTTTCGCAATTCTATGTTACTTACTTTGTTGGATGTTATTTGTTTTAGTTTTCCTCGCTCTACCGAGTAGTTTGCGAAAATATTGCAAGTAAATGGTACGCGAATTCATTTCTACTTAATCTTCTACTTAAAGATAACCTTTTTTTTTATCAATTTTGTCATTCCGTAATGCAGTGTTCAGTGTGGTGTTCATGAATGACACAACAAGTATAGTTTACGTATTCCGAAAAGATTTACGGCCATTTTCAATATATTCATTGGAACTGTTTTATTTTTTTTGAATTTGCTAACCAATAGATTTTTTAACTGATGTCCTAACTATAAGTTATTCCTTCTTTAATAATATATATTTTTGCTAATTTTTAGTTCGATTATTATAATTGAATTGTTAGCCGTCATTGATGATGTTCTGTCGTCTTCTATTTATTCTACTTAGCAGTTAACTGGAAGTTAATTTATAGTCAAATTTAAAGTTAGATATTACTTAAAAGTGATGATAAGCAAAGTAATATCAATTAGAGAATAGCTAAATGTTATGGAAGAGATGGATTGTTCAATAAAAGTTAAACTTATGTAGCTTTGACTTTACTTATACCCTTCACCACCTGTAGTATAAGGATATGTTAAGTTTGTACGGAAGTACGCAACACCTAGAAGGACTTGGGAGAGACCCATCTCTTATTGCACCGATTAATCCAAAACTACTTTCTGAATCGATCTAAGTTTGTCTATCCGCCTGTATGTCTGTTTGTCTGGTTTCTTTGTGTTCAATCGACAGATCGCAATTTATGACATATCTTGATGAAACTTGGCACAGTAATGTGTTTTGACTCAAGGACAAACGGTATTGAAAATGGTTTGGCTCGGTCCACTTCTGCGACTACTCCCCGTATGACATCATATTGTGAAAAGTCGTTATATGAAAAACAATTGAAATTTTCAAAATTTTTCAAAAAAACTCACTGAGTAATAGTAGTTTCACATTCTAAATTGATACGAAAAATTTATTTTGGCTGGTGTCATTTTTTGAGCCCCCTTTTGTACCATATGAAGATTCAGTTTTCGTAGCAACGTTTATATTCGAAGATGCCCGTCCTGCCCGCTCCAGCAGCAACAACCGTTGAAAACTTTTAAGCTGTGAAGAAAATTGTTATGGAATTGTTGGGCGTGGAACGTGTGGCAGTAAAGTTTGTTCTGAAATTGCTAAATGTTGATCAAAAGCTTCAGCTACCATGTTCACGGGACTTGGGCCTCAGCGAGTTCTCCCTGCTCCCAAAATCGAAAAGACTTACCAAAGCCTGGAGTTTTTGCCGCGATTAAGAAGACAAAGACTGCATCGCTAGAAGAGCTCAAAGTCATATCAAAAAACGCATATCAGAAGAAGTGCTTCGCGGATTGGAAAAAGCGCAGGCATAATTGTGTTACATGTAAGGGGAATGACTTTGAAGAGGAAAAAATAGATATTGATGAATAAATAAATAGTTTTCGAGAAAAATATAAGGCCACCTTTTTCTTTTTTGATTACACTTCGTATGCATGATTTACGACATATTTATATATATGCGATAAAAAATGCGATTTAAAATAAATTGCGATGTCCAGTGAACTTAGCGAATAATCTAGAGATGGGTGTTAAATAATTGACCCATAGTCTAAAATAACTTTTTTCTTCTTTGTATTTTCTCCTGAAAAGTTTTTTGCATGCATTCAGATCATAAACGAATTTTATTCATAGGCTTGATAAAGGATTCCTTATATATTAAATCCGTTTCAATGCAAATTTGCTAAAGCGTTTATTTTGATCAAGTATAACCAACATTGTTTAAGTTTGCTTAATGCTCTTAAGTTATTATTTTTTATCTTAGATATGTATTACATACGCACAAGCACATCGACACAAATTAATGCAACAATAATAAACATTATGGCCAGTACTCAAGAACATGAAAACCTAAATAACTAACTGCAGAATACTATACAGAATAAAAATTTATGCTGGCACTTTTACAGTTTTTATGCGCGTTAAACGAAAAACAACGAAAGCAACAATAACAAGAACAACAGTAATAACAAAAGGCAACACTCTTTAAAGAATAAATAAAAGGAACTCTAAAATGAAACTTAAACAACTTTATAAAACTACTTAAGGCTACTAAGGCAGTAAGAGTATGAAAAAGAAAACTTTTTCTCTTACCCGCTTGCAACTATTAAAGTATTAGATTGTATTGCGCAATGTTTGCGATGAACATTTACCGCAAAAGATAAACTAAGTTTCCAGTGAAAAAAATAAGCAAATCTACAAAAAGAGAAAAAAAAAAAAGAAATTTTTTTTTTGTATGCTGCTAAAAAATCAACTGCTATTATTTACAAGGAATGCTTTAGAAAAAAAAAAAAATTGAAAAGCAAAAGTTTTTCAAATAATAAATGATGTATTTCTGCCTACTTGGATGTTTAAACATCCATTCTAATGATCGCTGGTATTGACTCATCGACAAGAAGGGCGTTTATGGTAATTTTACAATTCTGTCAGTGTAAAAAATTTATTTAAAACTATAAGGAAAAATTTTATTGGAAAAAGTCGCGATTTTTTTCTTTTTTTTTAACCCAATATATGCTTATAGTACCCAATATTGGTAATGTGACATAGGGTGAGCAGAGTTTTTTTCATCGTTAATTTAATAAGGAATCGGCCATGGCTCTGACCGTAGCCAAGATCTCGATAAATACAAATTTGAAAGATTCGCATAAATAGATTACGATAATATTTATTTATTTATTTATTTATTTATTTTTTTGATGTGAATAATCTCTCGGCGGATATCTTCTATTCGCGTGACACGGTGACTGGCAGGAGGCACTGAGGAAAGGGAAAGAAATGGGGAGTTGATGATGGCTGCAGCCGAGTGGATGTGTGCCCAGCCGGCAAGTATTATGTCTCTACCTATTGAGCACTAACTATATCGATGATCAAAGTAAACTCTACCACACTGACTTGGCACTTACCACGATTCTTACCTATGCCGATACTCAAACAGATATTTTATGGCTATGAAAATATTATCAAATATTCCATGTTGTCTGTTTATAAGAACATGATATTGTCTGAGTGAAATTTCGGCAAAGAAAGTGATTTAAATAATCATTCACCAATTACTTGATAATCACCATGAAATGTGATAATTAAAAAAAGTAAGTTGAGGATATTATAAAAGTTCGCTTCAAGCATAACATAATCTCTTCATTGTTTAATGCAATAAATTCATTTATGTTTTAGCTTAACTGATTTTTAACATTTTTAATTGCATTTACTGTAAAGCATGAATTATGAACAATTTAACTCTTAATTGATCCTATTTAGATACATATGTAAATATATACATTATGTATTATGCGTGTCCGTGTGTGGGTGTGTGTGTACGAGAGAAATATTTTATACTTAAAAATGTTCCTTTTTTTAATTTAATTCAATTAACACATATTTGTATGTAAATATTATCACTGGCTAGATAGAGGTAGCTGTGAAAATAAATACCGCAGAGCTATTGATCCTACAAATGAATGTCAAAGTATTTTGGCATTTACTTTAATCCTCTGGTCAACATGTTCTACATATACAACACGCACGTATGTTCTATTTTTTTTGTATTTTTTTTTTTTTTTGTTATTTTGTCTTTTTTAAAATTTTTTTTGATATATTTAATGTGTCGTGCACAATTTTAATTAGTTTTAATTAAAAATTGTGCATATACGCGTTTCTGTGTTTGTGCTGACAATACGCACACTAATGAGCAATGATAACACAACAAACAGAAATTGCTCAGCGTATGTTGCATTCGTTTTATATTATATTGTGTAACTAGATTAAAGTATTATAAGTGCGTTTTGTTTTTAAGCACACAAACGTATAAAGAAACACACACACACACACACATGCACACACACTTACACTCATATATATATATATATATATATATATATATATTCCATATTATTTATAATTTATTATAATTTTTAGTAAACATTGTGGGTACAGGCAGTAAAAAGTGAATGCAATAAAATTGTAGACACAATTTATTACAGTCAGTGATTACATTAGACATTAAACTTTTTTTGCTCCCATCACCGGGGAGTATGTTGAATTCGTCATTCCGTCTCTTGTTCTACGAGTACAAGCCGAGGCTTTCAAAAATCGATAAATTTTATGTACACTTTTGATTAACGTTCCAAAATATATATGTTCGTCCGTCTGCTGAATATAAATATCGTCAGAATTGTAAGAAACAAAGAAAATTAAATTAAAGGAATGCAATGAAATCTAGCAGAGTTGTTAGAAAAAGATTATCTATGTTATTATAAAGCTGATTCGCTTTACTTGACCTAGGGCGTGGCTCTCGTAGAGCTTCCACTTTATTAAAAATTTGATTTTTTCGCCATTCTTGCTTCAAAGAATATCGTTGAACATATATTACAGATCCATCAGATCGATATTGCGAACCTATTTACTTGCCGGATATACTGAGCAAACAATCTTTACCTTTGCTTTTGTTGGTTTTACGTGAACACTTGTATTGTATTGTAATGTGTAAGCAATCCGTGTTGCGATATAAAAAGATCTATGGTGATCGATCGTGCCACTAGCCCTGCAGCTTTAGGATCCTAATGAATCCTACCACTTTCTTAGGTTCGGAATGCCATACGGTGTTCGGCGTTAGAAAGTGATCGCTAAGAGTCTGACATCTGATAGCCGAGCATACGTACAGGATCTGATGGAACGTTTCGTTCATCCCCTCGCAGAATCTACATGGATAGGTATCTGAGATACCCATATTTTTCAGATGGTACCTGAGAGAGTTGAGTGGCATCGTTTCGTAATTTCATTAGCTTGTGCATTATGTCAGAAAATTTGACAAAGCTTTTAGCTTGGCGTTATCCTGCACTTTGCTTCCTGTGACTTGTTGATTTTTTCTATGCCCATTGCGATACCTGCCTCTTCAAGTGACTCTTTTGTATGCGACAGAAAGATTCCGCACCTGTCATAGCTTTGTGGGCTGCCTTGCTGGCTAGATAGGCGGCTTTTTAATTACTTTTGATGCCTGAATGACCGGGCATTCAAGATATGTGCACCTCATTGTGCTTCCATAGCTCATTCAGGGTTTAAAGGTACATTAACACTACCTTATATGTCCTGTCATGGCCTTTAGAGTAGTGAATGGAGATGAGCTCTCTCCTGCTTTCTAATGCACGTGCCGAGATTTCACAAATTCTTGCTTGAAAAATTGAGGAAATATGTCCCAGAGGTATGGCCTTTTCAAGCCTCGGGCGGCGTGTGCCAGCCCTTACACCTTTGAAATAATCTGGACTATACGGACGTCATCTGATATCAATTTTCTTTGGCCTTCCTGGCTCCCATGGTTCCAAAGACTTCAGACTGTATAACTCTAGGCTTCCGGGCGACGGATGTCCACTGTGAAGGGATCAAAAAAAATCACTGCTTGTAGATTTCTTTACGAAACAAACAGTTGCTAAAGTAGACTTTTTACATGCATGTATACTTTTCAGTGTGCCAGAGATGTGGTCGGGTCCGTGGCATTGCCGGGTTAATACGTTCCTTTGTATATTTACCTCGGATGCCAGCCTAGGATGTGTGGATAATTTGAATGGAAGAGTGACTATGACGATTTCACGTAACGCTAACAATTCGAAGGCCATATTCCATTTGTCGTATCCGGTATTGCATCTGGCGTATAGACACTCTAAGTGATGCAGTTTTGCGAGCTAAGGGGAGCAAGTTATCGTTTGCTTGTAACTCACAAACCAATGAGGCTTAGAGTTATTTTTTCATTTGGACTGTCCATACATCTGGGAGTACTTTCTAATTTTCTCTCCACCAATTTTCAATGCCCAAGGAGAGACAACGCCAAAGTCGTGTGCTCAACCACTTAAGTAATTCTCTGAATCCTAAGAGTGTGCATCTCAGTAGTCTTAATATCAAATGCTACTGGACCTCAATGGTAGTGCGGCTATATTGAAGAGAAAATCTTCATGCCGTCGTCCCTTGATGCTCTCGCTAGTTTCCTTATGGAAATTTGAAGAGGGCCGGGATTTCTCTGGTTACTGCGTAAGACGTTTAATGGCAATCGATTGATTGTTCCATCAATTCACGGATTCGTTCGGTCCGATTGCTCCTTTAAGTTCAGAACAATATTTTATATACTACATTATAACTTCAAAAGGTTGTATTATTGGCTTAAGGATATTTGTAATTTCACTCCCTATGATCTTCTTGTTAGTTCCGAAGCTAAGCGTAATTTTTAATTTTTACATTTTTGTTTTTTTTTTTTTTAAATAGACTTACATTTTATTTTCTCAATTCTAATATAATTAATGCATTTGATTTAAATACACGATGTTAGATTTATTGTTTATTCATTTAATTTAATAGATTATGCTGCTATTTAGTTGATGAAGTAATTTTATGTGTCGCGAAATTTACTGTAAATAAATAAATTATCATACGTCGTTAAGGTGTGCGATGAATACGAGACTACTTACTTGCCCTCGCGATTACTTTAAGCGGTGCACACGTGATGGCAGTTTAAGCTAACTCATTTCCTTTTGTTCATCTCTCCTTCTATCGAAAATAGCTTATCCACTTTTTTGCTTTTTGCCTGTCTGATTGTCCTTCGCAGTTTCTAGAGTAATGCTACTTTGTGAACGCGAAATTAGGAACGATTTTCTTGAACGAATTGAATTGAATTGAATTTACGAAAGACTAATCAAATTATGATAGCGACATTTCGTACACTTATATGTGCAACATGAAATTTTTAAATAAGTTTTTGAAAGCAAAAGGCCGGGGACTAATATGAAATTAATTAAGTCATATTGAAAAGTCTTCGCGGTTTCGAGTTTCTTTTCTGCCATTTCCTTCAGTGATTGCGAAATGAATATTTGATATCGAAATTTTCGGAGCGGAATCGCGTAAACTACTCTTCCGTATTCCGTTAACTCAAAGCATTCTCACCGTGCACTTCACAAGTTTTCTTGTTTTTTTTTTGCAGCATCACGTGGCCTATTTTTCAGATATTTCACTCAGTTTCAAATCAATTAAACTTTTTACACGAGCAAAGAATTAGAAAACTATGTTCAGAAAAGATGTAAGCTGAAATGTCACCTTTTAAGCATTTGTTCGTTTGAGACAATCATGATGAGTGTTACCAGATATAAAGGCATCAACACCATCTAGTGGCAAAAAACCGCGGAGACTTTTCAATATGAACTATTATGTGTGAATCGCGGGTCTCCAAAAAAAAAAACATACCAATCCTTGACCGAAGTATGGAAAAGTTCCATCTTATTCTGCTTACATGTAACGGCAGTAGTTACTTTTGCGGATTTGAAGGCACTGAAGAAATCCTAATATCGCGAGATTTGATAGGGAACAACCGTTCAACACCAGCATGACGTTAATAAGTGTAATGGCAACTGTTCTCCATCGAAAACAGCAATATGTCGATGGTTTGCCTGCATTAAAGGAGGACTTATGAATAGCGATGCGGTTGCGCAGGACAACATGGAAAAAAAATATTAAATTTTTTTTTGAATGACCGCAAAGCCAAGATCTCAAGAAGCCATGTATACAGATTTGTACATGAGGAAACTCTTTTTGAAATAAATATCGAGCTTATTTACAGCGAAACAAGTTGACGTGAACTTGCAGTAATTGAATTTCGAATCCACCATTTTCTCCAGATCCAATCTGTAGCTGCTTTTGACTGTTCTCAACTCTCAGAAGGAAGCTCTAAGAGAAAAAGGTTGGGATCAAATAATGAGATCGTTGCGAAGGCCCAAGCCTATTATGAAGGTCATGAAGAAGAGAAGAAGAGAAGAAGAAGGGGTTTGATAATGTGCAGTTTTTCTAAAACATATCTTTCTCATTTAGTCCCGAGGCTTATCGACCGATTTATTAGTGGAGCGAACAAACTTGGCTGCAACACGAATGGAATCCATCATCGATAAGTTCTCGTATATAGGGATTAAAATAAAAGAATCACAAGAATCTTTTTGCGCCCTTCATAAGTCAGCCGATTGAGAATTGAAAGCGTTAGAAATACGGCCAATTTGAGGAACACAAGTCTCAAATAAAAGTGACAAAAACATACTAAGTAATGCTGTATTTTAAGTGGCGACAGCCTTATGCAGTGACTTTTTTGTAAAAAATGAAGTTTTAAACCATTTACTGGAAATTTACTTTGCATGCTGTGTGCGTTTTGTACAGACTTTTAAGTTTGACAAAAAAAGTTCTTACAGAAAATTCGGCGAGATAGCCTTAAGCTTCGAGGCTTACACAATAGATATTTAGAATAAGTCCAATAATGAATCGTAGGATGGTTAGAATGAAAAAAGAAAAAAAAAAAACAAATAAATCAATAAATCAATCGGCTTTAAATAAAAAAAGTTCTACTTGAAATCAATGCGAAAATATTGTAAACACTGTCTACTATTATTTAACTGGTAGAAGAAAAGAGATGCTTTCGTCGTTGATTAATTCAATAGAAGAGAAGTTTGCTTAAATCGCTTTTTATAGCTTTGAATGATGAAAAAAACATGTATTGTATATCGAATTTTGTTAAACGAGGAACTATTGCAGGTCACTGAATAATTATTTAAAAATTCTTTTAAATTTTCGTGCAGAGATTTTAAGAAGAGATAAGGCTACGCATTGAGTGAAGATATGCAAGACAAAGCTAACTTCTTGGCCGTAACCGATGAAGCGGCGACGAGTATTATCATTTACACAACATTGCCATGTACTCGGTTGAGTTGCTGTTAAAAATATGTACGAAACTCTGCTAGTGCGAGTGTGCGGACGATTGTAGTGCCGGGAATAAAACTTTACTGATTGCTTCTCTCTATAGTTGCAAATGGTGTAACTAATGATGTAATGAACAACAACAATAATAACAGCAACAACAACAACTACAACAATAACAAAATATATCTGCATAACACAAGGTCTTCTTCCCATCTTAAGGGTACGACAACCTATAGTATAGTATTTCTACACTGCAAATAGTAGCATTGCTCTGTATTTAACTATTAAAAAAAAGCAAAAAAAAAAAAAAAAAAAAAAACAAGACAAAACAGAAACATTAGCCTCTGCGAAGAGAGATTGAAGTTCTTCGCTGCTTCTAACTAACTCTGACAAGTCCTTAGGGTAAAATTTGTAGCACGTTGTCTTTTAATTTTCATAGTTTTTTGTAACATGCAACTAAAAAAGCATTAACAACTAAATGAAGAAAAAAAAAACACCGAAACATTATAAAACATTCGTTTGAAAATAAAAATTAAAAGGAAAAACCGGTAAAAGCAGAAAACAGGAAATTACATTATCATCAACAAAGCTTTAGATCTGCGCCACGTAGCCAGAGTGTGATTGTGGTTGATTCTTGGCTGGTGGTGTAAAAATTACAATAGGGCCATCAAATACAACCATTCAAGAAATACGAGGTTCAGCTGAAAAATATTTTCCTTAATGGTATCAAACTATATTCGTTTTCTAATGATATCATATTCCTTTCGATTGGTCCTTTTAGGGCTAACTAACTAATTTTTGACATTAAAAACAAATGAAAACGCTATGGTGGACCAGGGTCAACTAAAAAATACCCTGCATCACCCTACAGTTATTCATATGACGACTTCTTCAATAAAGGTTTTATATGGGAAATTGACGAAAAAGAGAACCATTTTCAAGAGCGTTCGTGCTTGGGGCCACAACACGTCAGCATATCAAGTTTCCTCGAAATATCTCAAAAATTCCAGCCTGTAGGTTGAACGTAAAAAACAACGCGGAAAGATGGACAGACATGTTTCAGATTCAGAACGTGATTCTGACAAATCTACATTAAGTCTTTCTTGGTGTTGTGCATGTACCCGCACAAACTTAATGTGCCCTTATCTCACAAGTTGTGTAGGGCGGTAAAAATAAAAAGGCACATTACAAGAACAATTATAGAGAACAGTACAAAAGGCAGGCTTCATGACTACATCTTAAATCCTGTTTCAGGTGGTAGACGCAACGCTCTAATTTGCGATGATGTCATCTTCGTTTATCATCTCAGAAAAGGCTCTCGGATTAATTTTAAATTTGTGGGATTTTGTATCGAATGTGGACACTTCCGCATTTGCATCCAGAATGAAGCAGAAAATCATAATTTCGTCATAGAAAAAAATATTAAATGAAATCAATAAAATATTGAAATTTCAGCGACACTACCCTTAACTTCAGTCTGTCAGTATAGAGGAAGAAACGTTACCTCATCAAAAAAAAAAATTAAATTGCTCATGTATATGGAAACTATTAGGTAGAGAAATAAAATCATTCCGACATATATAGGTGTCCGAAAATAAATTGATGATTATTTCACCTTGAAACCACGAAGTTTTTGCCGTGAGGGCATCTATTAGTTACCAGGTAAATAGGAAAACACGATAGATTTTATGATGGGGCAAGTGTATCGCAAACGAAGTTGAATTCCATCATAAAACGGAATAAATTTATCTCCACAACTAATGTATCATTTAGATAAAATTATAGACGCAAGCAGAAGTATGAGATGTTTGTTATTTGAATGTTAGGCAACATTTTATTATTATTATCAACATAATTTTCATGTGACCCTCGTAATTTTCTTTTTTACAAAGACACCTAACGCACATGTTCATGTGTATAAATGTTGGTGGAGCTTTTTGTTGTGGATGGGTAATATGTGGTTGCTGTTAAACATAGGAAAGCAATAGCAACACTATGATACATAAAGATAGTGAACTTTACACAATAATGTGTTATACACACGGACACATAATTATAAATACTTACTCACACCACTACAATTATCACATGAAGCTTAAGTATCACAATCGTTATGCTCTAGGGCTACCAAGGAAAGTTAAATTTGTGCCTGTCAAGGAGCAGGCAATTGTTACATACCTTAGCTATATGATACACACGCGAATTGTGTGTTTATTTAAATGAATAAGAAGATGTTATGTTGTATGCTTGTTGAGTTAGCTAGAAAGGAAAGTGTCTTTGATACAATTCCTTCCATCCTTCCATCTGTTCTACACTGTTCTGCAAATGTTCTGCTTTATGTCAAGACTGATGAACACTTTATGACTCATCGTTTTCATTCAACTACACGCAGATATTATACTTTCGTTAATAACATATACATTTATACGCAATTTATTATTGTTGTTTCCTGTTATTACATAAAATTTCTTCAATTTAACTTTTCTTTCTCTCTTTCAATTTCAATCCTTGTTTCATGTTTCTTGTCCGCGCTTAATAAATGTATAGAAAATGACTGCTAGTGCGTATATATATATATATATATATATATATAAGTATCTAGAGTATGATAAATGCTTTAAAGACCTTCGATGGACACTTACATGATGGATTAAACGTGATATTAAGTTTGAAATTCTTTTCTTTTTTTTTTTTTATTAAGTAAAAGAAAATAAAATGAAATTTAACTCAAGTGTAATACCATTTTCTTAATTTAACAATAATTGGAAAAAAAAGAGGAAAATTGTATAAAATAAAATATCAAAAGTAAATCGAAAGAATATTTATCAGAAATCAAATTAGCCGGAAAGACTTTTTAAAACTTTCCAACTTTTCTGCTTTACAATAGATCAAAACATACAAAATTCAGCTGAATCAGTGAAAACTTATCATTTATTTGTTAACGTTGTTTGTTTCAGTTCGAATAGCCAATCATTCGATCGTTATTTTATTGCGAACACAGTGCAAGATAACTTGTATATTTGTTCATATGTTTGTGCCTGTTCGCATGTAACTACTTTTCTCTACTTTTCAACAATTTTCAACTTTGTTCTACTAAAGTTCTCTTATTGCTTTAACTGACTTTAATCGCTTTTTAGTTGAAGGTATATTAAGTTTCTCTTTTCATTTGCATTTTGCTTAAGACATTTTCAAATGATTTATATATATATTTAGTTTTTCATGAATTCTTTAATTTTCTCCTTTTATACTCAACTGCAGTCAGGTTAAACCGCAAATGCTACGGATACATTGCATAGCCCCCAATATATTTCTTATCCATGTAATATATACACATATATATAGTATTTTGGTAGTCTTGTAAGCAATGTGAAATATATTGCAAAATAATTTTCTTCTATGTGGCGGATCTTCAAGATTGGCGTTAAATTTACTAAAACCCCTTCGTATGCAATATACAGCAGAAGTGTGTAATAAATCGTCCGATACTCTAATAATTGCAAAAGTGATCTGAAGAGTTTCTAACTTTATTACTGGGTTAGCGTAATTGGTAATCTCTTCATCAGTTGAAATTATTTCTTGACATAATCCAAATCCATGGACTGTCGTTAGGTTATATATAAGGCATTTTGTTGCCAACGCTTGAGTCAATACGATCTCACATTTGCTGTTTCAAACCTTAGCGCTACACACGACGCGAACTGATTGCGAAGACCCGGAGTTTTTGAACCTAATTCCTAATCGATAAATTCGTGTCATTACTCATGCTATCGCATGCAGCTATATAAGCGAAACAAAAGGTGAGAGAGAGGAGGTGGGAAAGAAGCTTTTTTTATATATAAAAGTTCATAAGTTCAAATCAAATCGGTTTGCTTGTCGTTCAAGGTCTACGAGCCCGAAAAATTATATACAATACGATAAATTGTTTTCTATACATCAAATTTAGTCCAGGATAGGTGCAATCAAACCTTTACTTTAGTAATCACAAGCACTTATGGTAAATCGATGCATTAAATCACATCGTTGTTGAATTCATATCAGTGACGGCTATTAAAGAACACTGCCTAAACAGATTTTTTCATTTCGACGCTCTGTTTTTGTACCCATCACCGAAGATAGGGGACCTACTCATTCTGTCAGAACGTTTGTAACGCTTGGAAGAAACTTTAAAATATTTTTTTGATAAATACCAAATTCTGAATAGAGCTGCGCATATCCCTCTGTCCGCCTCCCTGTCTATGTAATGTTCTTTCTGGACATTCTATTGGCTCCGTCATTAAATTTGATAAAAACCTTGGAGGTTCTTACATGCGGATTGAATTTCGGCAACGTCGGTTGAATATATTCTACAGCAACAAAAAGAAAAGAAACGGAAAAATCGCTTACGTCTACTCAACAATTTCAAATAGTGAAATCGTATTGTGAGTATCGAAAGTTCGGCCACAGCCGAATATCATTTTCTTTCTCCTATTTTTTTCAATACGTAAACAAACTTATCCAATAAAAGTTTTGTCAACATTGATTTAAAAGTGTGCCTGCCTTAAAAAAAATCCCAGCAGAAGTCAAAAGTACAACAACAACAACAACAACAACAACAACAACAACAACAACAACAACAACAACAACAATAAATATAACAACAATGTCTTTTTTACTAAGCGCAAAGTGCAAAGCATTAGAAAGTTAAACAAGTTAAAAGATATTGTAAACCTGGTTTTTGCTGGAGGTCAAACGCACTAAAGTCCTTCAAAACTTAAAGAACATAAAGGACTTTTAAGTAACGACAAAAACAAAAATAAAATTTTGTGTCTATTTGTACTTTTCCTGAGATTATATTGTGAATAGCATAACTGGAGTAGAACTGAATTATCATCCCAAACAGTCCGGAGTGCCTGGAACATTAAGCATATTATTAATCGCGATAATAGCAACTTGAAGGCTCTTTTCCAAACACTGACACTTACGGTGTATATGTGATGATATCTGAACTCATTTTATTGATCCTGAAACGTAAGGGGTAATAACTTCTTGCATCCATTGAAAATAGGATAATTTTTCTAAGGCAATTTAAAAAATTACGTTTGGTTGTGTTCGCACCTGTTAAAAAACACACTCAAAAAAAAAAAAAGAAAAAATTTTAATACTCTGTAATATTAGGTAGCAGTGTAGGAAATCGCCCATAGTATATACATGCAAACGCTCTCGAATATAAATAATGAGTAGAAAGATCGAATTTTTAGCTTTGAAAACAGAAGTGGTGTCAGTTTCCGTTGTACTGGGATTGTATCCTTTGCCCGACCAATCTACGTGCAAGAGCTTGCAATGGTTTCCACAAATTTGAAGCCGATTTTTGCCGAGCATGTTTATCGAAAATATTACTCAGACAGATACATAGCCGGGCAGATGGACAGACTGAAACCAATTCATAATAATAATGCTAATCAAGAACATATATACTATATGGAGTCTCTGGGTATTGGAAATCTTTTTGATAAAATGGATATACCCCGCACGAACAAATTTCTTAAAGCAAATGGCGGCCATCTTTCCAAAAAGAATTCCCTTTCTCAATTTTCTACCTGCTACAGTTCACTCAAGTTTAAAAGATAGTAACGCAGTTTAATCAATTTTATCGTAGACGTAAGTTGATATGTATTTATAGCGAGGAAGCTTTTCTCATCATCATTTTTCAATTACCTGTTAAATTGTTATATGACTTCCACGTGAAAAACAATCAGACTTCGGGTTGGCATAAAAGTAAAAGTGCTAAATATTTCGGGTTGTGGTGAATCGATATGTTTTTCAGTGGCAAGATCATTGAAGTTTTTAAATTCGTGCATATTGATGTTTATCTTAATCTTAAATCGATGCGTTGCATGTTGGTCTTATAGTATGGAAGATCTTGTAAAAGATACACTCAAAAATGTTTACCTAGGGAAGCTTTGGAGGAAAATATTGAGTAGATACAGCCTATTGCTATCTATTACATATTTTGCCACTTTTCGGAAAGTTTCGGAATCCCTTTCATTCATAACTACTACGTCTATTCGAGTTGACCAAACGCGTATATTTTCGCATAACTGTTTTGGATTGAAACAGGCGTTTGCTTGTATGGTCGTGCACCAACTGCAAATAAGGTAAAGGCAGGTATTCGGCAAATCACTTGCTTAGCTATACCTTTTTCCTCTTGGTGCCGCACATACCCATCTGTCATTCAGCTTATATTTACAGCACACATAAACTATTACAGGATGACATTTTCAAAAGGATTTAGCTGTTATGTTATTTCTGTTAAGGGATATTATTTTTCTCAATGATGTTCAATATTTTAGATGTTATTGAAAATAATCTCTCCTATACTTTTCAGCTCTTATGTAAGTTTTTCGTTGGCAAATGGTTTGGACGTTAACTCATCTAGCAATGACATAAGCATTTTTAATTACTTATCGGTGCAATAATCCATGAAACTGATAATTGTTTTCCTCAGTTCCATGATCATTCAGAGCATCGAACGTGGCATTCACTTCTACTCGCTGCAAGTATATATGTTTTTTATCGCCACATTTTCAAAAGACCATTTCCATCGTGGTTGTGACCTGCTTAATAATATAAACACAAATTATTTATTCATTCTTCACTTTTGTCTTAAGTATTTATCCCTTAATCCCTTACTTAAATGAACTTTCAAAGTAGAAATTTGTATGGATGAAAAAATACTAATTATATGTTGCTAAATTAAATTAACTAACAAAGCATCTATTTGATCGACACCCTATCCCACTTGCAGTAAGGCTATATTAAGTTTGTGCGCATATATGTAACGCCAACAGAAAAACTTCAAAGAGATCGAAGTCTTTTGTCAAAGCAATCAATTCAGAAACATTTTTTGTATCAGCTTAAGAACGCGTTACCTCCTTTCTGATGTCTGCCTATGTATTTTTATGTTAACCTACAGTTCGGTTTCGTTGGGAAATTTCAGAGTTTTTCCTCAAGAATTCCAAATTCTAGTAAAATTGTTCTAGATCGGACAACTTATACGATCGGCCTCGATAGTAAGACCTAGTTTATGAGAAAGTCGGTATATAAAAACAAGTAAAAGCGTTATAATAGTTCGTTGTCTACTATTAAATACCTTAGATCACTCTACAATTATTCTTATAGCGACTTTCTAACGTAAGGTGTTATATGGGAAGTGGTTGAAAAAAATCATCTGATGCAAATCCTTTTCAACAGCGTTCGTTCTTGGGCCGAAACACGTCAGTATACCGAATTTCATCAAAATATCTCAAAAATTACTGTCTGTAGATTACACATAAAAAGCAAGACAGACAGACAGACATATGGATAAACGGACAGGAAAGCATAAATCTATTCAAAAAGTGATTTATTTTCAAAAAAAAAAACTATAAAAATTTTATCCTACACATCAAACGCATGTAGAAAGGCTCTTAAATTCGAAATGAGTCTTTATATGTTAGCCAACTGCAATTTTTAATATTTGTATGATGAGAATTGGTAGAAAGTGGTAAGTTGACATCTAAATTTAGTACTATAATCCTGGATTGCATAGATCTATTTCTTGACTCTCGCTGTAGATAAGAGGTCGTATGCCAACTTATCGTTTTCATGATAAGTAAATATAATTTTCGATGTTTTATGACGAAGATGGAAAACGAATTGTATTAGACAAGGTAGTGTAGGGTAGTTCATAGTCAACATTGCTCGACCACAACGTTTCAATTTGTTTAACTAATGTGTTATCAATATTGAGTGCGATTTAATTAATGATGAAGAGGTTCCATTCATCCAACCACGAACCCCTGCGGGCTGTCAATGACAGCAACGTAAAGTTACTGCAAGTAATTTATTAGTTTTGTTTGGGTTTCTTTTTTATTTAAATATTTATGTTGTATTTTATTCACATGTTTTCTCATTTACTTGTTATGCTATCAGCCGCGCTTCACTATAAAATAAAAGAAAACTTTTCTTTTTTTGACAACTGTATCATAAGGCGAATATAGGCTTAAATCAATTTAGCTAAATGTTGATATTTAGTCTTTTAAAAGTACAGTGAACTCTCGCTTATTTTATGCAATATATTCCGATAAGCGATTGTGGACAAAATCTTACGGTCAAACATAGACTTTCTAAGCGCCAACACATTTCCAGTGTTCGACGATTAGTTTTTTGGGGCATTCAACTCTATGGACGTCTTGAAAATACCTCGAGAACTTAATATCAATAAAATGTTTGACTTTAATAAAGCTGCTAAGCTAACCATTTCAACATTTTGCAATAGTTTTGGCAACATGGCGATATGATGTCGAAAGAACTTATATTGGTTTGGCAGCGATCCGTCCACCGACCCATTTTCACCCTTCTTCAACTTTGCGGACCCGCGCGGCAGCCAAGCCATGCTGCACCGATCTGAACAAGTGGTAATCGGGAGGCGCCATGCCAGGTGAGTACGCTGCGTGCGGCACAATTTTTCATTTGAGCTGCAAACCTTGCAACGTGTGACCGAGCGTTGTCATGCAAGAGGATGAATTTGCGTCTGTTAACCGCCATTGCTGGTTTTTTTTGTAACAATACATTGTTCAACTGACATCGGTAGACATCTGCAGTAACAGTTTCATTCGGTTTTAGTAGCTCGTAAGACACTATGATAATCCCACCATATGTACAGCAAAACTTTCTGGTCATGAATATTCCACTTCGGCGTCGGTGTGGGTGGCTCTCTTAGACGAACTTATGATTTTTTGCGCTTGCAATTGTCGTAGTAGACTCGAAATATTTTGTAGTTTCAACAGCAAATATTAGTGACTACATAAAAAATTCACTCAAAGGTTAACACAATTTCTAGCTTGTCTCCTTTGAAAAAAAAAAGAAAATGAGAAACAGCAGCATCAGCACGACTGAGCAATTAATGTCAGTTTAATGATTTCTTAACGTACTCTTGACAATCATAAGAGGGTTAGTTGCATATGTTTACTTATTTTCCAAATATATTGTCGCTACACATGTGAGATGTTTACTGCGGCAGCCCAGAGGCTTGGATTTCTTTCTTTGTGTTACCTATTAAAAATAACGTTGTTTGTCGCTGTTTGTCTCGTAGGGTTGGTTGCTTATTAGCGATCTCCATCACATTCTAATTTTTCTCTAAGACTTTACGGGGTGCACTGCTAATGAGCTCTACATTGCTTACCCTTACATACATACATGCATAAATATACATACATTCATTTAAATTCATTTTTCCTGGAGAAAAAATGTTTTTTTTTTTTTTTTTTTACATTCAAAGTAAACCTCATAACACTTGTATTGCTTGTGCCTCATTTGCACCAAGCATTGTTAGTAGATTTCTAGTACTTTAACACGTTTGTTTATGTAAAAATTTTTTAAAAAAGATTTCCAACAAATGGATTCAAAAAATTTTGGAACGTCTGCAATTGCAAGACTTTAACATAACCAGCTACCAGCCTCTCTTTGCAATTTGTTATTATCGATTAAATAAATTGTTAGGCACAAGTCTCTGAAAGAATATCAGTGCTTCCTATTTCTGAATTTGATAGGTCCTGGTGTTTGGATATCTTGATTACTCCATGCTCGTGAAATTTCTCAAAGACTGACGTAATTTAAGTGTCTAAGCAACAGTACGCATAAAAATATCTTTCGCTTTTCACTCGCGTAATAAATATTGTGAATCTCATCGTAGTAGCACGTTTTTAAACGTTTCTATTATTGCTAATGTTTACTACGCGTCACTTCTTGCATTGCATTACTTTACATAAAATCTTCTTATTGTAAATAAGTTTTTATATATGTGTGTAATATACATAGAACATAAAAAACAAAAAATCTATTGATAATCAAAAGTTTTTGCTTACTTTGAAAACATATTGTTTTGATTTCGTTGTTTTACCATAGATGAGAGTTAGGGAGTTTGCTGCGGTATTGCAATAGACTGTGTAGTTAGAATGCATAGCAGCAAAATCATGTGATGGTTGAAAAGTTAATCTTATTATTTATTTATTAATTAATTTCAATTTACAGTAATATTAAAAGCATTTCCTTAGGCCAATAAATATATGATACAAAAGTAAATTCCTTTGTTTGCTTACACAAACATTATTGTTTTGCTTATCAATGTAAATATGCTTGCAAAGCAGAGATAAAACATAGGACATTTATGTGCACTGCCAAAATAATGCATGGAGACTAAGCGTTCTATTATAGGTATATATGTTGATGGACGTGTAAGCTATCAAGTGACATTTTGGCATTTGAGTGCAAGATATTCGTAGCGGGTAGTGATGTACGTAATGTAGCGAAGACTTACTTTTGTTGGATGCTTTTGTTTCTACCGTTTCCTTTACTTGCAGACGATGCTTAGCAAAACTTGATCTTTTTCCGAACCAAGTATTTTGCATTTTTAATTTTATCTTTTTAGTTACATAACTACATATTTTTGTTTAATTTTTAATTATATAACCATATATCCCCCTCTCTCTTTTGCATTAAATACATTGATTAGCGGGATAACTCTTCAAATATTTTTATCACAAGTTCTTCACGCATGGCAATAAGAAACTTTTCCAAAAATTCTAAAAGGTCATAGATAATAAACTATGTAAGTGAAATTCATTTTGAATTATAGGAAAATTTAATAAAAAATTGTAGGAAAAACTCTTAATACTTTTTTCCTAAACTGTTCCTATATAAAAAAATTTTGCATTAAACGGTTATACAGAAGAATAGAAGAAACACTGTAAACAATATTTAGGAGCGATCTCTAAATATCTTCAAAGCACCAATAACTAATAAAATTAACAAAGGCAGGCAAGAAAATTATATCCGGCCATGACAAAATCTTCTTCTTCCCATCACCGAATAAAAAGTTATTGCTTCATTTTTGCAGCCACGAGAATGTTTAAAGCAGACATTACACAGACAAACAGATGGTCCGACGGACAAACGGATAGACGGATCGATTTAGAATTTAGTGCTGATCAGGAATACATATACTTGGTAGGGTATCCGAAGCCTCCTTCTGGGCATTGTAAACGTTTTAACAAAATGAATATTCTTCCGCGACAGGTATAAAAAAGTTATGGAATTTCTGTGTTTTCCCCTCCAGATTGTTTTAGGTTCATTGATAAGAGTGTCAACTCGGAATAATTACATCAATGAAACCAATTTTTCTCATAGGAACGATCATTTTATGGTTGACGAGCATAAACAGTGCGCCGCTATTAAACCGCTGATCAACGATGTATGGCTTACTCTTTCTGGTCGACCGACCAATGAAAAGGTCGATGAAATGTTACAAAAAACCGGTGAAGATCGAGACACATGATGCCATGACTTTTGCTAATGGATTCAATAACAATCAAAAAACAGTTTTAAGCTGTTTGCAAAAGCCTGGATCTCTATGTTTGGGCACAGCATACATACAAAATGCAAAGAAATCATTCCATTTTTGAAGCAGATCATGACTGCCAGTGAAAAATTGCATGAAATAGGAAAATGTCGTTCGAAAAAAATGATAATCAAAGAAAAGCGAACTACAAGAAACGAAGAGATTTTCAGGATTGACATTCCCACAAGATTATTCTTTGTACATGGCACGAACCAAATTGATTGATGCTAATCTCTACGGTCAGGAATTAACCAGATTGCAGCAAGCGACTCAAAAAAAAAAATCGATCAGAATTGAACAATAGAAAGAGTATTGTCTTTCGCCATGATAACGCCAGACCATACACATTATTAATGGTCCAACAATATTTATGAAAGCTTGGCTTGCGTTTTGATGCATCCACCCTATATGTCGCATTTTGCACTTTTCAAATACTATTTGCTTGACTCTTTCAACACTTTCAATCGTGTGAAGTTAATGTTAAAAGAGGCCTACAAAAATGAGTTCGTTTAGTTTCTCACTTCAAAAGTCCTAAAGTCCTAGGATGATGACATAACAATAATATTTCTACCAGAAATGTGGCAAAATGTTATCGATCAAAATGGCACACATTGGATTTAACAAAGCTTATGTGTATATTATAAGAAGAATGTATTTGAATTACGATGAAAAACTGCCATGAAATTTATACTTAATCTGTCTATCTGTCTATCTTATAATTTTTCTTTTTCCATACAAACATTCATATATTTAAAATGATAAATTATGGGGCTGGCTCTCGTGAAAAGTTGGATGTATGTGTGATTTCTGAAATAACGGTGCGATTGATTTCTTGGCGTCTTCCATTACGTATTCATGTGGTCTCCAAACCGCATTTCTTAATTCTGCAAACGGAATGTCGCGTTAACATGACTAGAAACTTATGCTTTATATTTACGCAATGGAAGAGTGCAAACAAAACAAAAAAAAAGATTCTGACTGCGTTCTTAAAAAGGTTGCCTTCCTTGTTAAACATTGTTTGAGAGAATTATATGAACGCAACGTGACTCTTGAAATAGAATACGATTTATATAAATAATAGTAAGCTGTGAAAGGGAAAAGAATAACGAATAAGATAAGAAAGTAAGAATAACGAGAAACGTAGAGTGTCATTATATTATAAATTTCTTGATATTATATTAATAAGGAGCATAGTTTTGATTAATTTGCTCTTGTTTTCCATTTTGTGCTTAAATATAATTGGAGTCAATGTGTTATTCGTTTATCCGAATTCTATTAGCTTTGGTCGTTTTCATTTTCAATTCATTGTCATTGATTGTAGATGTTTGTAAATATCACTATATAAAAAATTGGATTGTTGGAATGATAATAACGCATGATAGTGTTTTGAAGTGATTTTTAAAATACTTATTTTACTTAAATAACGAATGCTTCTATCTGATAACCTTCTTCTAATCTAATTAAGTTTTTAATTTAATTATTATAATGCTTAGTTGACCGTCCGTCGCGGGCGTCAACCTAAGCGGCAGCCAAATAAGTTCATCTCTTTATCAAAAGTTTAAGGCATATTTGGTTGATAATCTTTCCGATTTTGAACATCCAATCAGGTTGAAAAAACAGTTCAGACTTGAATTGAAATTCGAAATAAATGCATCGAAAATTGCATAATTCTTAAATAACTTATCAATAATATCGATTCGAATATTTACTCGTGTATATCAAACGTAACATACAGTAGTCGAAATTAGCTATCATTTCGCATCTCTTATGGCTCTTCCAGCAACCTAATACTTGATATGTATATATATGTATATAGAACTGTAAGGATGTATTATCAGCTTGCTGGAAAAGTCATGAGGACGACGCTACTATGTAGCGGTAGTTAACTTTTACGATGCTACCTATATGCATGCATCTATGCATGTATATATATATATATATATATATATATATATATATATGTATATATATAAGGGTGTATATATTTGGTTTTTTAACTTAGTCGTAGCGCGCTACCAACTAGTGGCGCTACGACAGTGACGTACATGTATATATGTGTAGTGGGTATTAATGAATACGTATATGCATGCATATGTACATATGTATGTATGTATGAATATGTACATATATATATGAGCATAATTTATGTGTATGTAGAAGCAAGGTACAAATGTTCTAACATAAAACATTCAAACGTGACATCTCGTGCCAATAACGTGCACGCTTTCAACATTCCATTTACAGGTAAACCACACTTTCAATTTCATCTCATTCTTTTTTTAAATTTATACACGCTACCCATGGGTTGTCTACAAATAAGAACTGCTAATTTATAAAGTATTAGTAACTCATAAGTATTGTTTAGCGTGACACTCTCAACAATTCCGAACTTCCCCATATCCACGTCTTTATCGTATCGCTTATATTTCTTTTCTCACGTTATTCGTTCATACATTTTCATCCGTCGGTCCGTTTATTTATTTGCAGAATTGTGAAAATTAACGCTTTATAGCGAAATTCTGTTGAAAATTAGACAGGAATATTAAAATTGCGAGCTTAATGGGTTAAGGCGAGAATTATTTTGATCGGTTCACTGGCATGCTTACAGTACGCAAAAATGTATTTAACAAGATGGGTATTAAAAATTCTTCTCGAAATGTGTATGCTTTTTGTTTGACTCATACCAATATTTATTTTCTATTCTCTTACCGATTTTTTGTGACATACATACATTTTAGTAATTCGAATTCATTTTCACTTTGTTTGCTTTCCACTTTATTCAAGCAATTTGAAAGCAGATGACCGCAGACAAGGATTTAAGTGTGATCAAAGAAACCAAATAATGTGTACAGCACTACAGAGACGTTTATTTAAGTAACATATGTGAATGGTTTGCGGTTCTTAGAAATTTTATTTTAATTTTTATTACAATGACCGATGTGAACGTGTTCGGCGCTCCCTGAATAACGCGAGACTCATTACAAAAGTATCGGTGCAATAAAGTTAATAACGATTAATATCAAATATCGAAATTGACATAAGGACCCTTCACTGCTTCTCGAAAAGAGATGATTTTTCTAATTGATATTTTATTGACTTGGGTAAACCGATAATTCGTGTTTTTTTTTTTTCTTCAAAATTTACAAATTTATTTATTTTTTTCCCATTTAATTTCCCGTTCTTTCTTCTTTAATAAGCTAGACTGCAGAGAAATTAATATTAAATTGAAGCTTATTTATGAATTATTATTTATTTTAGATATCTAATCATGTATGATTTCACAGTCAAGTGTGACATCAGATATTGTACTCAAATGAATAATTGCTACTGCGCCGATTAGCGGAGTTGACCATTAAAGGTATCGATCTGAGAATCAATCGAAGTATTTTTTCCTACAAGCGTATAACGTAAGCGAGAACAGTACCATCTTCTTTTTACACACACATATTGTTCCTCTTTTGCTTTCACCCACTACTTAAATGATGTAAATTTCTTGGTTGTTTTTGCATTCTATTCTCATACACGTATTTACCTCCTGGCGCTTTTCCTTGTTGGTTTCTTTTGAATTGAATTTTCCAAATCATTGTCGAAGGGACAACTGGAGATAAGAAATTTTACATATGATCTGATTGAACTACTGAAGCATGTTTGGCCGCAATCCAAAGATCTTTCTGCAGCGTTGCCAAAATGTTGTCCAAGGTTATCACTTATGCGATTTAATTTGAAAAAATTTTACATCTCAAAAAAGGAAAAAAAGCGCTATTCACGGTAAATGTTCCTTTCCCTTGTTAATTCGGAAAAAGTGTTATTCAATCGCAAGAAATGATGGAAAATGGGTGTAATGCGATGTGTTGGCCAGGTGAACAACTGGGTATGAAGCTAGCATTTTATAGTGAAGTCCTATGGAGTAGACGTATTTCTCTAATATATTTCACAATTAATATAATGTTAGAGGGGTGATTAGCCATCATCACCATCAGGCATCTCGAAAAATGTCTCTAGTGATTACAGGGACGACCCGGACATGTACCCTGCCGAATGAGATGGGACGCATTTATGAGGAGAAGCGGAGAGAGCGGGAGCGAAGAGCCGTCCTCAAGGTGGTTTTCGTTCAACTCCAGCGTAGCAAAACGGCATGGTGAGGCAAATTACTACCTCACGTAGTTCATAACTGATAAAGGTTGCTTCTGAAGTCACCTGTACAGATTTGGATATGATAATGCACCAATATGTAGAGTCATCTCTTGCCTGTGATAATATTTATAGATTTGATAAATGTAATAATAAGAATAACCGATCTTATCATATTACGGTAAAAAAAAAATAATATTCATTTTGATGCCCACATTTTTATTTATGTGCATCTGACTTTTGATTGCAGGATAGGATTAAAATATATTTGTCCGACATACAAACATATTTAAAATAATATTTTTATATAGCTTGAAGGTATATCTGAGGTAACCTTACGAATATAAAAATTGTGTCTGAGGTAACTTTACGAATATAACAACTGTACTCACATATGATGCTAGACGAAGCCTTAATGCGATCTCATTGATTTTCAAACTAGGCATAGAAATGAAAGATTTACTTAACACGCTAAACTAAATGCTGCAAAAATTTGAATGTCAGAAATTAAGAAAATAAATATTCCCTCGTTCGTAATTATACTCAACGTTGTACGTGAACTATGGTATGACAATGCTGACAAGAAAAGCTTTTACAACTTCTTTGGACAAAGTTTAATTTATTCCGCTATTCACGTTTTTGATGTATGTATCGACCTTATGGAGCTTACCGTGCACATTTCTGTCCCTTACAAACCATTCGACAAATCTAGCATACGCCTGCGGTTTTATATAGCGTTTATTGTTAATTCAAATGATTCTTTTCAAAAATGATTTATTATCAGCTTAAGGATATTTCGCAACATATGGATAGCAAGCAGTCCACTGAGTAATTTCATCAACTATCGTGTATAGAATTTGATATAAAACGCATTTTACTTCTATTTAGTTGTTGCTTGAAATTAATACATGACGACTAACTGGAGGGAAATGAATTGAATGCCTTATGCGTCTAAGCCAAACATGTTCTCTTCCTTATCAGCTTATTTTCCATCTCCCAAGGATATAGCACATACGGCATATATGTTAGAGTTTATGCACACAGGGACTTAGTGTGTTCATTCACAAATAAATAAATGTTCAAGTTTTGGTGGCGTAGTGTGTAACACGGAACCAAATTGCATTAAATTGAAAGGCATACCGCATTATGATGGTTGTTTCCTTTAGATAAGGGAATTAAAATATTTTCAAACTTATCACTAAAGAATGAAGGTATGTTCAATTACTCCTTGCATTTGCATAGACAAAATAATGATATAATACATTATGTTTCCCGTCAGGTATTCAAGGATGTTCCCCACACCTGTAGATCTAGTGCCGATTGAAAAGAAGTACATAATAGCTAAAAGGGGGAGGAAGAGGGAGTAATATTTGTATGGATGTTCGAGTTGAAAACTCAAATATCTGTAACGCCGAACTAGATCAGTACAAATAGATTCCTCTCAAGTGCAAAAGTGTGATTAGTGAACGTTAGGTTACGGCAGTGCATTTGTGGAGAATACTTAAGGACAAGAGAGTGAAAATGCAGGGACAGTGGAGTAGCCGAGTAGTATTGAAGTATTCTTTGGCCTGTTTTGAAAAACTTAGGCGATTGACAGCTCTTTCGACACTTTATATGCGTCGTCCCTTCAACAAAAGTGGTCTTGTGTTTTTGCGCCCAATATATTAAGACTCATCGTTGGTTCTGAATTGGCACCACCGTCAGAAAAAGCCTGCGCTCTAAGAGCAATGATCTATTGTCTCGTTGCCGCTAAAGTTCACCCTGTTTGCCCGGTAGAATATTTTTTTGCATACATTTCTTCGATTAATGATCTCAGATTCATCCTAAAAAATGTAATTAATTAGCAGACAATCACGCCAACGATAGCCATGAGAGATTGATATGAAAATGACTTTCATTAATTTTCCGATGCGAAGTACTTTGCAAAGTTTCTGTATTGGTTTAAGCTTCAATATAATATATCGAAAATTCGCTCTAAGACGTACATAAATATTTTATGTCTTTTATCTTATTTTTTATTCCCTGTGCGTTATATTTTCTAAAATGAAATTAGAAAATTTTAATTAAAAAATAATTATTTGTATGAGCACATTCTATACCCGTCAGCTCACACTTGAAAGCCAACGTTTCATTGCCAACGTTAAGTCTAAAATATGTAACAAATCATAACGTTTTTAAATCGGCAAAAACGTATTAAGAGAGAGTGCAAGTGCAAGGAAAGCAGTAAATCCGTCTATTGTTATAGTTTGCTGGGGCCTTGTTGCTGGCGTTCGTTATACATTTAAAATGCAATAAACTGCATTAGATTACTTTATTATTGCTTTTGTTAGTGGTATTGTTATTATTTTGGTTATTGTCATTGCCATCGTTGCTGTTGTTGTTGTTGGAGTTGACATTGTTTATTCTGCTTTAATATTTATAGAGTTTCAAGCCACAAACAATAAGTAAAGTTAATTTACCATCGCCTGCACCATAGAATTGCGAACGATTGTCAATGACATTTGTATTTGCGCATTAAATGATCGGTTCTCAATCTTTTTAAAACGAGGAGCAATAAGCTTTGATACTTTCCTATTTACTTGCGCCACTCGCGCCACTCGATAACGATTATAACTAATTTTCCATTCTTAATGTTTGAGGCCATCTCCGGACTTTTGCTCTCTATTACTTTTATGAATTTTATTAAAGAATTAAATATAAATATTAATGTAAACTTTTCTTTTTGCTTTTCTCTTTAAAATCAATAATACAATGTCAAGTAGGAAGGGTTTTGTTTTCTTCATCTATAAGTAATTGTCCAATATTTTGTTAGATTTCTATCCTTTTCGAAACTAGAAAATTCCGTTTATTAAGAAACGATTTAAGAATCCCGTCACCGATAAATTGCTCTCCATATTATGACCGTCAACAAGTATGCGAAATGATTTGTGTTGACGGCAGACTGTGTCGCTAAATAGTTGAGAGACTGATTGATATGTTTTGTTTAAATTATAAATTTAAAAATATTATAAATGAAATAATTTGCGGTTAATACTTCCTTTAATTCTATAATCGTCTTTATTAAAAACACCTTCAGTATGGATGTGGTAATCGCATATTTCTCTTACTTTCAATCACGTATGCAAAAAAGCTTTCGCTCTTTTTTTTTTAGTAAATAAAGCTTCTGATGCTTATTTTTGAAAGAATTTGTTTTTTTATATACCCTACACCACTTGCCGTAAACGTACATAAAGTTTATGCAGATGTATGCGATACACAGAGAAACTTGTGCTAAACTCACCTTTTATTATGGTAATCGATTTAGAGCTATTTGCTGAAACAGTTCAGGTATCCCTCTTCGTCTGTCAACGTATTGTTGCGTTCTCGTTTCGCAAAAACATACAATTTTTAATATTTTATAACGAAAGCAGATTGAAAAATAAGTGATGAGATATAAGTTATTTAATAGCCAGTCGTTGTTTTGAACTGTTTTCACTTGGCTTAACTTTTTTTCTTCATTATTAAAATTAACTCAATTAAGGATCATATCGAATCGTCACCTCTTGGCAACTTCTTGGGTACTTCAATACAATCATTATTTGGTTTCAATATTTAGCTTTTCAGAAGATATCATTTCGGAAGCATTAAGTATGTAATTATTTGATCATTGCCCATAGAAGGGCATTACATCAACGATAAGTCTTTATACAAGGTACAGGTTTTGATATTTTATGAACAAAATATGTTAAAAGTTGTATTAAGTAAAGTGATAGGGTAGCAAAGTTCCTGTTTGATGAACGAAAAAAGTTAATAATGCTCAGTTGAGTTTGGGCGGGTATAGCTTCGATTTGAATGAATTATTGGGCAATTCGACCGATGAGAATTAGATTTTGTACGAGCCATCACGGACATAAATTTGACTTACCAATTGGCGATTTGGTCAAAGGTCACAGGAAATCCAGTATAACAAAATGACATTTAAATAGTTTATGGTTGCTAAATATTCTGTAAGAAAAATGGCGATCGTGGGTCGAGACCTATCGAAAATCATGTAAAGAAGAAATTATAGAAAATAAAAAAAATGAATTGAATAGATGTCTCTCTCTCTCTATATATATATATATATATATATATCTCCCTCTCTCTTTTATATTCGATCGCAGGATGTCCCATGACACAGGACTTACTTTAAAACGACCTGCGAAAATTGCCATTGTTTAATTTATTCCACTACCGCTAAAGTTACAGGATAAGGTCCTGGCTATGGACCACATCCTTCTCTCTTAAACTTTTATGCAACCTACATATTTGAGGACGGAATTTGAATATGAATTTATGCTGAATTTCTAACCAATACTTATCCTATAAAGTGCTACGCCACACGGTTGCTCGTCAGAAATTAATCATATGGTCAGCTTATTCGCCTGTTTTATTTCATCGAATGCTGAACTTCTCAAGGTTGTTAAAATCAAAGCAGAAAATTGAAAATTTGGTTATGTACGATACGCTCATCCGTATTAAAGAGAATGATATAGCTTCGAAAGAAGAAGAGGAGGTAGCATGCCGCATACACTATTTAACTTTAAGTAACATGAACAAACGAACAATATTTTAGGCAACAGAAACAACAAATGTGAAATAGTTTCCCATACATTAAATCTGCACTACATCTGAACCTGTAAAATATCAATCAAGGAGGAGGAGGAGGAGGAACGATGCAAGCTAATCAAAGGTTAATTACGTAACGATATATATGTAATAGCAAATAGATGTAATAGCTAATGTAAGATTACCATATCGGCCTAAGGCTAAAGCGAGTTCACAGAAGTAGATCTATGGTCTGAGAGCTAAAATTAGTATAAGAATAAGATCTGAGGCGCTTGTAAAGCTAAGGTATACAGCGTCCAGCATAATTGCTAGATTTTTTTATGACTACCACCTATCTTACATCTAATCTCCGCAATTCGAAACCAACCCACTTTTTTCAAGTGAATTGTGATATATTTTGAAGTTTAGACATTGCAACTACGTTTTGAATAAAACATCGTTCAAACGTCCACAACGGCTTTGGCCATACCGATGCTCGCAGTAGCTCCAATTATTAATCAGTGATGTCTGCGATACTTCCACGAATGTTAGCTTGGAAAATGTTCCAAGGTTTGTAATTTATCAGCGAAGACCCACGCTTTAACAGTAGCCACAAAGAAAAAAATCCATGAATGTTATGTCACACGACTGCGATGCCCTGAATAGAGAAAATGTGATTGAGGATCAATTCTCTAAAGACCCAACAATGAGCGTTCGCAACTGAGCTGCTGCTTTGTTAAGGTTTTTTAATAATTCGTAAACCTTCAGCAATTGTGAGTCACTGTATGGTGAAACTGGAAACCGTATAGGATATATACATACTTGAACGCACACAAAAATAGATAGTTGAAGCTCCCAATGACAATCTTAAAAAGTGTCGCTCTTAACGAGAGATCCTTATATACGTTAACGATCAAAGTAAAGCCTTACATTATAATCTTATATTGACAATGCGTATGGGAACCTGTAACCTAACGAGTTACAGCATATCGATAACTATTTAGGTTAATTTTTTGCTATTTACCATTTATAACCTCCTTTTAATAATTCAAAGTCAAATAAATAAATTAATTAATAAAAAGTTGTGAAAAGGTCCTTTTGTTTCTTTAAATAGTAAAGAAGGACAACATTCTCTTCTAACAATCATTCTTAGAGTAAGTTAAGCTTCACTTATATATTAGCATTATTTGGTGTATATCTATGCTATCTATAGGTGAATATATATATATATGTATATATATATGTATCTACGTACATATTGTGTACATACATTAAATTACATACATACCTATTACATACGTAAAGTTCAACGTAAATACAAAGTTAACTAGCAAACAAACGAAAAGGGAATGACTTAAAACAAATTATTGTTGTTGATAAAAGACTGCACGCAAGAAGAAGGACAACAGCATAAAGAACACAGAAACAGAAGAGAACAATACAATAAAATCCAAACAAACTCTTTTAAATTAAAAATTAAATTTTAATCTTCTTTGGTGTATATATATATATATATATATATATATATATGTATAGATAGATAGGTACGGCTGCACATATACGCCTGTGTATGTTTGTTATGAGTTTACCTAAACAATGATTGCGTTCCTTAGTGTATAAATATTTACATACAATGAATGAATGAATGAATGAATAGCGAGCTTACGATGTTATGTTTGTATGCGTATGTGTTTATGTGTTTGTTTGTGTGTATGTATTTGTGCATATGTATGTACGTATGTATGTATGTACGTGTTCTTTTAAAGCCTCGAAGTTTGCTGCATTAGAGCATCGTCTCGGCCATTGCTATTGAAAAAGGTTTGAACCAGCATTTTCAGTAACAGCCAAACAAACAGCCAAACACCCAACCAAGCAATCAACTTATATACATATACATATGTATGTCTTAAATCGTAATCCAGAAATCTTTTACGCCGGGTAAGTCATATTTATACATATACATATTAGGGATTCTTCATCCATTCTCCGTCACTTCGGAGCAGAGAACACTCTTCAAACATTGCTGAAATGTTTTCTTTCGCACAGCAATCCTTATGAATTGTGCTGATGGCAATTTTCTGCTTTTTCAAGAAAAATATGCCATTAAAAAAAGCTTTTCATATTCATTTCAGACGTTGATCCGTATGAATGCGTTTACGAGCGACCTTAGAAATGTTTTTTTTTGCTTTTTTGCTTCTCTTTTACACAGACCTTTTTTTTTAGCATCATTTTGTGGGTAAATATTTTTTACAAAGATTAATATTAAAGTGGCTCTTAATGAAAAGTATTATTTATATAAATATCCGAGTGTATGAGTGTAGACAATGTGTGTGTGTATATATATATGTGCGCGTGTGTTTGCGCGTGTGTTATACGGTGAAAGCAAACGGTTATAAAATACGGAAATATTCGTAGTAGCTGAGGTATAAGTTATTCAACAAGTAAAAAAGAGATTAATTTTTGGTTAAAGCGAAACTATAAAGAATTACATAAAAATTGAAATAAAATTTCTAAATGAGTTCAAGTTGCGGGAAAAACTATTCAGAGATTTTTTGTCATTTTTTTAATTAAACTTTTCTTGCAATCAAAATGCATTTGAATGAAATGAAAACCATTATGCCATCACTGGAAAGACTTCAATGAGAAACTAAACCGATTGATTTTTCCAGGTCTCTCTGAAAATCAGCTTCTTTGTGCGTCCACCCTTATGCAAATGGATTACAATTGTTTTGTTACCGATGCATAATTCCTTAGCAACATCATGATTGTTAATCCGATTTTTTGAAAAGATTTTGTCGACTTTTTCAGCAAATTGTTAACCAAAGTAAAATGCATGCAGATTAATATTCAAATTTCTAGAGCGGGAAAGAGCTGTCGCCTTCGTTGTACTTTCTTGACCGTATATAAAGCAATTTCTTTTTCTCTGTATATAGGATGTGTTTTTTTGTCTTTTTCATAGTGAAAATGTAATATATTGCGAATTTCTCAAAAATTTCACGATTAAAAAATTATAAAATTATTTTCATGTGAAGTGTGAGCTGAGACAGGATAATACGACGCAATTTGATTAATGCTATACGATAACAAAATGCTACTTACAGAGATTTCTTAATATATATTTCCGTTTTATTATAATTATGTGGACCAATGACTCAGGGGATGTCCCCTACTTGTGCAACATGGTGGCGGCCAAAAAGAAATGTGCAAAGGAGACAAAGAGACGGGATGGCCACGACTACAGCCGCTGTTCGGTGTTTATTCAATCGATACAAGTTATGTCTTTAGCGATTGACTATAGCTACGAATAAAGTAAACGCGCTCGTACGTGAGATTTGAACCCGCGAACAATGACTTGGTAGTCACTATTCTTCTCTATTAAGTTACCCATATGTATACAGAAATTCTCAGCACTTAGCTAGCTGTCAAGGTATGAATTGAGAGATTGGGTCCAAAATGTCGCCATTCAATTGGTTTATTCAACTTATGTGGTCTTAGTTGGTGAGAATTATAGTTCTTTTAGGAAAAAGCACAAATATTGTTTGTGAATATCTTTTGCGATGCTTTAGATGTTTCTGCTTCACTTACGTAAGTTTTAATATTACGACAATATTAAATAAAAGAATATCAAGTCAAGTTAATTCACGGCGTCTTCACATTTTACGCTTTTACATTGATGTCTTATTACGCATGTGTATTAGGGGAGTGGTTCAGATTTAGATTATTAATTAACACTCTTTCATGTTAATTGCAATTGATAGGAACACGCGCTGTTCACTAAGTACATTAAGTGTATTCTATATCTCCTAAGTTTACGAAACTGTATTTCTTGTAAAGGAACTTGACTTTATCGTTACCATTCATCTTAGATATAAATGCTACTGACATTTTGAAAATAGTTTCTTTTTTTTAAATTGAATTCTCAGAAAAGTTTAGAAAATGACATCTTATGCAGATATATACACACATATATACATATATATATATATATATATATATATATTTATTAATCCATATACGTATATATATATATCTAAATATAAATTATAGAAAAGAGAAAAAAGTTCTTAAATTGTGTACATCTAATGCATTTATCACACAACAACAAATTTGCTATTATATGTTGTCCATGAACTTACTGTAACTTAATGTTAAGCTTCGGTGTACTGTGCTAATGTTAATGTGTTACAGAAAACCACCCAACGTAAATAGCAGAGAACACGCAATACATTATGACAGAGTACATGGGAAAAAGCTTATATCCGACTTGAGCCAAATTTTCAATATGTTTACGTATAAAGAATACCTGTGCGCGCTACACACTAAGATATCTGATTGCTTTAAAGATTTACGTTAAGGTGTTTAGCAAGAGAACATTAAAATGACCGATTATGACTTTCACTACTATCTCTTAAATGGCAAACACTTCTCAACTTAAAAATGGGAACCTTATTTATTGCTAAGATTCGAAGGCAAGGAGAGTAGGATGCGGTCCGCTAATCTGTTTTGACTTACGTAAGAATTAATTCGGCTGCAGAAACTAAAACTGATCCTACCTAAATACTTTTCCTAATATGTCATTTTAAGCGTATTCTTATCGTATTCTATACTGTCTGTCTGCTTATGTAATCACAAACTTTAGGCTGACATTCTATAACACTTGATGCGAAGCTGCTATGAAAATTTATATATACATTTTTTTTTATTACGTAATTTTTTACAATACATTTTTAAACCGCATGATAAGCTTAATAGAGTTTTCTAACAGTAGACAGAACAGAAAATAATGTAATACAGATAAACATTAAAAACACGCTTAAAGTATGTTCAGTGCATATGAAATATGGTTAATGAAATATCTGTTTTTAAAGAATGTCAGAAAATCTTACATAGGAATAAAAACGTGTCCTCTCCTTTGAACATTATAAGATGTATACGGCACTTTGTCACTGACAAAAGCAATGAGGTCAGCACTTAATTTCTCTGTTTTTTATCAATATTTGAGTCTGATTATGTTTCATAGCCAACACTTTACTATTCGTCATTCATGCTTTGAGACTTGTGGTCGTCGGTTGGTAACTTCGAAGCTCTTGATAATGTAAAAACGTATATGATTGGATGATATGAGCCTTTTGAGTTAACTACTCAATGTCTCTCAATGTCTGTCCGTCATTTCTTGTTGACATTATCAAGATTACCATTCGTAGCTAAAGTGAACATATTCCTCACAGTTTAATGACTTATTTTTTGCAGCAAGGACAACAAAAGCCGAAATTATGCCAAGCTGAACGAATGTATAGGGAAAATACCCAACAGGAAGGTCAGTTTCAATGAATTAATGGTAATTAGTCTAATAAAAGCGAGCATATGCAATTAATCCTAGAAAACCAATACAAATGCAATGAAAATTTCGCAATAAGTGATAGTCGGATGTTGCTAAGTGCAACGAAAAGGGCCAGCGTTCGAGTAGCGTGCTATTCAATTGTTATTTTGGAGTGCTCCATACATCAACGCGGCCGCTTCTAGGAAGCAATGTGAACGGTGACTTATCGCACCATGACAAGTCCTTTTAATCATCAAGCGTCCAGGTTCGTGGCACCACGTGTTTCGCGACTTAAAGTTGTTTTCGGTTATGAAAGGTTTCGCAACTGCAGTACTTCCATAAATGTTAGTTTTGCGGAGCTTCCGCAGTGCTGGTTTCAACATTTTACTTTCGATTGTAACATTAGTTGCAAATACAATCCTGCACCGTTGTGGAATGTAGGGCTGATAAGAAGAAAATTAATGGGAAACTAGCAATTCTTATGCTCTATTGCGGAGTCTTGATCTTTCACAGGACCCTTCCTCTTCATTAAGAACTGACGAGAAGCTAAAATTTGAAACACATGCTTTCCCAGCAACCTGTCAGTTCTTGTCGTTGACCTTATCAATCCTAAATTTTACAATGCTCCAAGGTTGTATTTGTAACTAATGCTGCAATCGAAAGTCAAATGTTAGAAATATTGTTACTCAAACGCGTATTGCATTCTGCTGTCACTTTTGCCGCGATATTTTGTTATTGTCTGGTGGCAATTCTTTTCAATGTTCGTCGGTCTCTGTCAGTTAACTTTGAATTTCGCCCACTATTCCTTGTCGTCGATGATGTTTTAGCATGCTTTGTGTATGCTATCGCTCCCGTTACCTAAGATAGTTCAGTCCGAAACCTAGACTAGTTCAGTAGAGCACCTATGATTTGTTCTCTTTCGAAATCTAAGAAATCGCATCGATTTCACCGATTAAAGCATATGATACACTCAAATACGCGCTGCGTTATTTGTAGGGAAGCAGTGCCGCCCAACATTCAACAAGGTCGAACTGTATTGCACGGCGTTGATGTATTCGAATATTTATAGTATGATTTTTCAAATTCTTGCTTTTTTTTCTTCTCCTTTTATTTGCCGCATACTCGTTTTGGCCGATAGAGCCGTCGAAAAATTCTATACACTTTCCCCTAACATTCATATAACACACACAAGCGTTATTGATTATTTGCTCTTTGATATGTCGATCTGACTTCTTAACAACAATAAAACACCATACGAAAATTCCTTGGGCTATAAACGCGTGCCTGCCGAAATCTTTCAGGTCAAGCATAAAATACCCGTTCATTTGTTGTTTGGCAGTTAGTGAGATCTTAATCGGTTTTATTGTGTAGAGAATTTATAAGCAAATCTTTTATCAGTTTCTGAGTTTTAATGTCTGCTCTTTGTCACAATCTTGTGTTGTTTAGTACAAAAATAATTTGTACCTAAAAATATTAACGATACGAATTTCATTTTTTTGAGAGAGACAAATCTCTTGCATTAAATCGTAATCGGCAATCATTGGCGGTGAAAATGATGAAAGTTATTTAAGAGTTGAAAAATTTTAACAAACATAAGTTTTACAAAATGGTTAATTAGTGTACGGGACAGTAGTTTTTATTTTTTTCTTACGATCTTCATTGAACGTGTGCTTTCAAAATCCTATTCATTTCAACTGTTTACTGGCTTTACTACTGTCACAACAATTACGTATATCTATATATGTGTATAAGTGATAATATAATAATAGTTTTTTGTGAGTTTGCTCATAAACTCCTATGGACAACAAACAACACTGCATTGTGTCATCAAAAGATTATATAAATTGTATATGAAGGATCAATACGGTGTATGTGTACGCATTGTGTATGAGTGAATTTAATTATTACATTATTTACGTAAATAATATAATTAATCGGAAATAAATGCGTATTAATTGGTAACTGAGTTTTGCTCTTGCTGTCATATAATGGTTTTGTCATGTTATTTAATGTTAAAACAAATACACACACAAAAACACTCCGCATTTATATGTACGTGCAATACGAAAGCAGATGTATGTAATGAAGTACAAAATATGCGTTATATATAAACTGTTTATGTACATGTATAACATATGAGTAAGAATAAGTCATGTTTGATTCTTTTATTCAAGAGAATGATAAAAAATAAATATTTTATTTATTTATTTATTTTATGCCTATCGCTATTTATATATTTCATCTGTTCTTCTGACAGAAAATGAGTTACTGAGGTACTTAAACAAAGATAAATGTTTTGATATCTTCGTAAAAAACGAAGCTCCAAGCCAAGCCAAAGCACAACAGATCGTAGGTTGAGATCAGTATCTGGTGACTAACGCGCAGTTGGCACGATGTACTAGTTCAGTATTGCCAATGTTTCCTATAGGTTTTTTGCAATACATTACCAAATCTTGTCGCGTTGAAAACGCTATAATCTGTCTTGGGATAGTGCGATCGGATTGTCTTTAAAACTGGGCTCGGTATCGCAAGGTAATGTTGGTAGTCTACCACGGCGACGATTTCATGCAAAATTCTTTGCGAATCAGCTTTTTCGCCGACTTTCTTCGTCGCTTTTGAACATCACTTTGTCTTACGCTGTGCAATCGCCAATTTTCAATTGTCGAAATTAAGATTTTAACTACAGTTTCGTGTATGTTCACGGTAAACTTCACTAAAAATTACATGCATGATTTATCCGCGTTAGACTTCCCCTCGGAGGAATTGCGTTCGCGATCACGGTAATCTATATGTTCAAACAAATGCTTTCCTGGCAAAAATATATTAATTCAACTCACTAACAAGTTTAGATTTGCACACAAACACACATACACATGCATACACATACACAAATACACGCCTTGCGTTAAAGTTTTTAATATAGTTGCAACTAAACCCTTTATATGTTGTTCTTGACAAATGCTCCGCAGACAAATCAAGTAAAACCGACAAGGACTTAATTCTACACCGGTATATATTTATACAGGTAGATGAGTAGTGCGTATACTTGTTTGCCTGATTATTGGTCTATTGATATTATACGCCCTAAAGCCTTTGTTTATTTTTAATAGTAATGTATACGGACTTTGGTTATTACTGACACAGCACAAATATTTGTGTGACTACGGGGTATGTGTGAACACAGACACATTGTTCCATTGCTCTATCTTTCTAAATGCATTTGAAGTTAGAGTTAAGTGAGTTTCGGTTTATTAAAAGTGACAATTACTTTGAATGCTTACATACATATATGTGGTTATTTCGGAGAGAGGGAAATTACGAAAATGTTATATAAATGTGTGATAAATGTGCGCATATATGCGTAATTACTGCAGTTATTTTTGTTAACATTTTCTCTTTATTTTTTATATACAATGACTGAATGTAATTAAAAGAATTTTTTTTTTCTTTTTAGTAACGAAAGTATGTTATGCATAGAACTGTATTTATTTGTTATACCTTATACCACTTGTGATGTAGAGTATATTAAGTTTGTGCGGAGGTATGTATCACCCAGAACGTCTTGAGATAGATCCATTTTTTATTAAATCGACACGCTTGTCCGTTCGTCTGATGTCTGTCTACGTAATTTTTTGCTCAACCTACAGGTCGCAATTTTTGAAATATTTTGAAGAAATTTGATACACCGAAGTGTTTCGACCCAAGCACCTTTCATGAAAAAAAAAAGTTCTAATGTTCAGAATTTCGCGACAAAAATTGCTGAGTAATAGCATTCAGGCTTTAGAGTCGGGTATGGCAACATTTTGATCTTTTGCCATGTAATCGTTCCTACGTTTACGTATTTTCTTCACAAGGTATTAAAAATTTGACTTTGTTGTCAAATAAAGGCTTGGTTTTTGTGAAAACACTTAAATGAAGTAGGGTTCGAAGTACGGACCTATGTATTCCAAATCTGGTGCAGTTAATTTCAATGTCAATTTACAATTACGTAAACTAACTTTAATAACAAAATATTAACAAGAAATAAAAACATTATAGTCGGAAAAAGCCGACCTTTAAACACTCGGCAGCAATTCGCTCGTTTCGGTAATAAAGCATAAAAAATTATACATTATTTTCATGCAAAGACATACTTTTCATGAAGGCCCGCATATTGGAGGATGCCCAAAACATCATAAGACGTATAGCAAACTTAACTTGCATCCAAAAATTTTACTATTTTTCACTTTCCGTCATATAAGGACTTGCTTTTGATGATAACCCTTACATACGTTAGGGTCTACAAAATACACTTACGCGATCCAAATTCACCACTGTTAATTTGTTTGGTTATTTTGTTATTTCCGACCAAATTGCATCGTAAAACTTTAAAAATTAAACGTATTTTTAAAGGACTTCACGACTTCACGAGAAATCGTTCATGGAATGGGGCCCAAGAAATAGACTCCTGTGGTTCAAATTTTTGTTAAATTTTTATGTTAATTCACTATCATGAATTTCGCCTTTTTGCCACATAAGGGTCTACGTTTCCTAAAGATTCTTATGAAACTTATTATTGTTAGTCTTCAAAACGAAGGTCCGAATTCGGTAAGGTTGATTATTTTGTCAATTTATTCTTACGAACCTATTGCCGCCATGAAATATTAAAAATTAGACCTTTTTATCATATAAAAATTCCGTTTTCGTAGGAACGGGTATGTGAGAGAGGGCTCAAATCAATTTGTAATATAGAAATACTATTACACAGCTAGTTTCTGTCGAAAAGTTTCGATACTTGAATTTTTTTTCATATAACGACCTTTCAAAAGAAGGCGTTATGTGGAGAGCGTTATATGAACCGATTCGAATCATCTTCAGTAGTTTCCGTCCTTGGGTCAAAACATGTCACTGCAACTAATTTCATCAAAGTATTTCAAAAATTGCGCTTGTGCGCTAAATGCAAATTTACATGGACGCTCATCAGATGGACAGACAGACAGACAAGCTCAGATCGATTCAGGAAAGGTACGTGCGGTATAATGAAAGATACGTGGGTCCATGTTAAGCCTTTCTGGGTGTTACACATGTTCGCGCTAACTTAATATACGCTGTACCATACGTGGTGTAGTCTACAAATAGACCTTTTTGTGAAATAAATGCATAGTTTTGATGAGGATCCTTATGCGGGGTGGCATATAAAAAATAGATATGTATGATCCAACTTTGGCTCTGTTGATTAATAAAGGACAACTTTTCCTAAGAGTGATTATATAATAGCAGGTGCAAAACATCAGCCCATCCGATGTAAAATTTTCGCCTTAGTTTAATGTACGACACTATCATTCAGGGGTTTTTGTTGAGAAATTTTTTTATGTAACGGCATGTTCTAAGTAACACTTTATATGAAGAGGTGTCACAGAAATGGTCTCATCCAAACCGTTTGCAATAGACTACTGGACCCTGAACTAGAACACGCTACTATAAAAAATTTCATCAAATTACTTTAAAAAGATGCACCCGTGTAGGGTATAATTAATAACATGAGACATGCGGTTCGTTTATTTTATTTTCGAACATTTATTATACCTTTATTTATTTACTTACTTAAATTAAATTTTACACTACTTATTATTTGAAAGTAATGCAAAGCATATAAAGAGAAGTAAGCAAAAAAAAAAAATAGAAAGTAATGTATAAATAAATAAGAAAGAAAAGCACAAAGGCACACCCACAACCGGTGCGGAATGAAGTTGCGAGTGAACCCATAAGTGCTTGCAAAAACGGAAAAGCTTGGCAGCCGTTAAGGGTAAACATCACCAGTTAATTTTCCGAATGCGAGTAACACATTACGGTTACAGGTTAGTTTAAATACGACATACGCCAGTAGTCTTGACAGACTTTAAAGGTCCCTATGACTATATGGCTATGACTGTCTACTGGAAGTTTTCACCCGAATGGCAATAAATTCAATGTCAAGAGGAGTAGGAGATTAAAATGAATAGGACGGCACTGCAAGAGATATCATACCATTACCAGTCCGATTCAATCGATCCTTTCTGAAATCTTGGAAAGGATTGTGAAAAGTTCATCAGGCTTTAATCAGGTTCCAATGAAAGCCAAACAGGAAAACTCTGTGCTTACAGAATTTAGGAAATAGAACGAATTTTTGAGATTACACCCCTAACATGAAACAGTGAAACATACAGTTTCTTAAGGGTGGAAGAACTACCGAATTAGCATTACGGGGACGATTCCGAGGAGTGAATTCTGTTATTAAGAATCCAACTGGCCACAATAGTTTACTTATATTACTATTGATTCTCGTCCGCTAAGGCACCGTTACGACTATTGTTATTTGAAATTGGGACTACATCCTCCACAACCTCCGCTGTCTACCACTTTTATTGCAATTTGATCAACCTTTTGACAGGAAAACAAGTTTATTCTGACACACTGAAAAGTTGACATTTCATTGAGATATATCTTTTTGCAAGAAAGTTTTGTATGGAAGAGAGTCTAAAACAAAAATTAACCCATTCTGTCCAAATTTTCGATATGCGTATTGCTGCATGTGAGGAAAGCAAAAACAAAAACAAAAACCATCTACACGTCTTGCGTAGATGCATACTGCAAACCTAGTCCTAGATCGTCGCTAGCCTGTAAAAGTTTAGCAAACGATAGCTCATTACTTTCCTGTAAATTTCGAACGATAGCAACGCTTGTATCGCAGAGCTCTGATCGAATAGTATTAACTGGATCCCATAGCAATAATGAATTACACAAAAGTATGTTTGCCTGTATTGTGTGAATTTTTCCCGATAACACTTGATTAACTCGTAATTAGTTCCTGTATCAATTCAGTTTAATGTAGCGAATCTTTTGTTAAGTGCCAGTACGAACCTTTACACTAATTTTATTGAAGAAAGCGATTGAATCAGCTATTTACGATAAACCCATTCCTTTTAATTCCTTAATGCTTAAGCCATGTGAGAGGTGAGAGATGAAGACGCCAAAATTGTCATTTGTATACAAGAGAAAAATTGTACTCCACTTGTTTAAATTTTGTATTGAAGAAAAAATGCATTTTTAAGAAGTGAGAGGCACCCCCATCTTGAATATGCCCGCCTTTCCTGTTATGTTGTAATGTCAGTATAGTCCAACATCAGAGACAAATAAGCAAAATTCAATATATTTGTGAAACATACGTACGTCCATACATGCGTAAGATACAAAAAATACTCATGCAAAACAAATGAATTGCTAGGCATAAACCATCTTCGGTAATTTCCCTGGGGGCTAATCATACGATATAGGCAGTGTTTTGTGAGGAGTTGTAAATATCCATGAAATATATTGTGTATGCGAGTATGTGTTGCTTTGTTTACGTGCGTGCATATGTTTGGGCATTTTTGATTACAACATTCTCTCTATCTATCAAGTCAGGCGTTCTTAATAATTAAAAGAAAACCTAAATTGAGTATAAATCAAATTAGCTGACACCAACAATTCTTCTTGAAATGTGCATTGCAGGCAATATTACTCTTGTTTGCTCTTATTGTTACTGTTACAGTTTCTGTTCTGTTCTGTTCTCTTCTGTTTCTGTTTCTGTTTCTGCTGTTATTGCTGTTTTTATATATGCGTTGTTGTTGTTGTTGTTGTTGTTATCGTTGTTTTGCTTGTGCAATATATGCACAACTGCTTTGATGTCCATCGTGTGACAATTGCTCAATAATTCATGGCAATTTCATTTATAAAAAGCAACAAAAACAAAAACAACAACAACAACAACAACAATAACGACAAAAGTAAAATAACATTTTACAAAATGTATAAACGAAAATTAAATTTGAAAACTGACAAAGCTGAATAAAACAGCAGATAGACAGACAAAAAGAGACAGAAAGTCATATGTCCAAGTATTAATAGGCTTGACAAACTGTCACACTTATTTATGATTTGTTACAAAAGCCTGTACTAAGCAGAAATGCAAATTGATGACAAAAAAGCGTCGCAATACCTTAAACGAGAAATTTTATATGAAAGTTTCTTAAATCTTAAATTTTTAATTACTTACTACTTACTGTTTTAAAGGCTTTTTAAAAGCATTATCCATCTTATTGCATCCTCAGGCTGTAAACATTGCAAATATGACAACAAAGAAAGTTATAAGATGTAAAATACATCTTCAGATGAATGTTTTTTACATTCACAGGCATAAAAACAATATGCGAAACACAGAAAGCGAAATATTTTTATAATTTTGGACATCTTTGCAGTTGTTTCTTAAATGGCCTTGAAACGTATTTATACAAAATCTTAGATTTTATTTATATTTTATACAAAATCTTAGGTAGATAGGTAGATAGATAGGTAGATAGATAGATAGATAGATAGATAGATCGATATAGAGAGAGAGAGAGGATAGAGAGGGAGAGAAAATCATTTAAAATACATTTTATATGATTTTCTGCCGTTTGGAACACCTTCGTTTTGCCAATCACAGGAATGGAGATAGAAAAAAAATAATTTTCCATATAAAGTTTTTAGCTAACGGTAAGTCTGCAAGTAGATGTGATCGGCAATAGATACAAACTGTAACAAAAAGTTCGTTGTATGCTTGAGAGCAAAAACTGAACACCTACGATACTCAGATAAAAATCCAACTTACGATAGTGGATGGAAATCTGTTAGAACTATTTTTTAGCGGTATTTATAAAGTGAGATATAAGAACCGGGCATCCAATCGAGAAACTGACAGGTCTATCATTATTAATTTCCATGTATTCCTGCATAATTTTCTTAATTCTCTTATGTTGAATTATGTGAAATAATTTCATTCAAAAATATCTTTATTGTAAATAAAAATTTACGAGTTATACTTTTTATATATGGAATTTGTGTGTGCGCACACCTTCAACATTTTTACTTTCTATCTGCATAACGAACAAATTGCAAGAGCATTTATTTTTCTTTATATCATTATTATTCTTTATACCATATTTTCAAGCATTTAGCAAAAGCGTATAATTTAATTATAAAAGGACATAAGTTGCATAATAAGTCATAAATCAAATTTACTCTACCCCCAGAGATAATTTTTGAACATAAACATATACTCTTAGACAAACATGTGCACACGTACGCATACTCAACCATATGCAATAATTTGGAGACATATGCAAATATTAAGGGGCATTGCATTTCAGTATTTCATATTATAAATGGTAGACAACTATTCGGACTTATTCAAAATGAGACAACATATAAAAAGAACAAATAGATGGGAAACGTACATGTGAAAGTCTGCACAAATGATTATTTAATAATTTTAGAGTTGATTTCTACATTTTTGTGTTGTACATAAAACACGTACATACATACATGTATAGGTAATACAATATAAGTGTAACCCTTCTTATGATAACAAATTGAAGACAATGAGCCTATGTAATGTCGATTGATTAAATTTTCAAATGCTCAAATTCTATGGGATGTTTTCAACTTGAATATTTTATATATAAATTCATATCTTGTATTCGCCATTCTCGGAGATGAAGAAGCTGATAAAATTGTGAAGTCGTGCTTTACAATTTCTCTTAGTCGCAAAAACCAAGAGATAAAAAGTTAAAGTAGCATCCATATATATATGTTCTTATATTTTTCGAATGTCCTTCTATATAACTTCTAAAACCGTGAACGTGATCAGGCTACAAATCGGGCAATTATCTTATATGGATATAAAATGTGTCGTTGAAAATGTAGTATGCCGTGTAGAAATTCAGCTCAATTAAGTTCACTTTTTACACTAAGGGTATCCAAAAAAGGTCGTTAGGTGAATATAGTTTCTTGCAATAAGCAGATCATTAATTGTCTTTCTCTCTCTCTCTCTCTCTCTCTTTTTTTTTTCTCCCATTGTTTTAACGACTCTGGCTTTCAAATGAAAATCTGAGCATAATTACCTATTGAACCATCTCTGCCAACGCGGCTAATATAATGGAATTACTGGTCATTTCTGAATATTTACCACACCGTAAGATAATGTATTATGTAAAATGTTTACAAAAAAAAAGGGTAAGTTTGTGAAAGAGAAATTATTTAGTATTAAATAAAAGTACACGTTGTAAGCCGGCATTACTGATTACAGGATTACAGGTAGTTTCTGTGCCAACTGCGTCTATCTGTTGAAATCACGATTATGACCTCGAAACTCTGTCTGGAATATTAAACGTGACGGTTTTCGTTTTTCTTTATTGCCGTTAGGCAAAAATTAAAATTAAAATTCAACTGCGTTGTCTTATAGAATTGCAGACAATAGACGAGGTTCTATGTATTTTAAATCGACCTACCCCCTAAAGCTGTTTGCATAATAATAAATTTGCTATGTTAGTAGATCTGGTTTTTGGTTATGATATCTTTAATATGTTTCTTTTCAATTATTTTAGGTTAGATGCAAATGAATGTAGATGTGTAGTGAGTTGCTTACGCTTACACAGCGGATTATGTTTGTAATGTTATCCTATATTTTGAGTCATATTAAAGGATTATATTCGCCATAGTTTCACATATAGTAAAAGGCAGTATATTTTTTTTCTTGGTAATTCCGAATTGGGCTCGTATCGCCTCCGAATTTTATATACGAAATCGTAAACTTTTATTCAAAAAAGAATTTTCGAAAATGGATGGTATCACAAAATTATTTTCTTATCGATTTTTATACCCATCACCGAAGGATGAGGGGAATGTTGATTTTGTCAAAACGTTTGCAACGCTCAGAAGAAAGGACCCGATGTGCATGTCTCTTTGTCCATCTGTGTAATGCCTATTGCAAACATTCTCCTGGCCGCACAAAATTTAACCATCGACTTCAAGTTTAGCAGAAACGTTGGAAGTTCTTGCACCCAAGTTGGTACTGAAAATGAACCAACTTGGTCGAAGGTCACGCCTACAATAGCACGCAAACGGAGAACACCTCTGTTTTTCAAAAGAAATGAAAAATTGGGGTTTTGCTTATTACTCATAAACTGCAGCAGATAGGCCTATAACAATTTAAATATATATACCATGACTGATGCCCATAAAAATTCCCACGCCTGCCCAATGTTACATTGTGTCATAATATTACTTTATTTCTAATGCCTTTATGACGCGCAGAAGCAAGCTTCAAAAACCGCGTAAAGTAAAATATTTAAGCCCTTAGCCAATTTCAAATTCGGGATGCACCTAAGCATGTCTGTCTTTTCGTCTATGCGTCTATCCGTCTGCGCAGCTGCATAGTGTGTATGGTAAACATCCTTTCGTTTGCAGAAATGAAGACATCGCCTATAAACTTGCAAAATAATTTGAAAATAACCCAAACTTTTCAAGGAACACGCCTACAATGCCCACAGGTCTATGTAACAAAACCGGTGAATATTTTCGCTCTTCCTCTCTCTTGCTCGTTGCTCATAACCTATAACAGATACATGAGATACATGAGACAAGCTCTCAGGAAATTATTCTAGACAAATAGGGTAACGGTGATGGATATATGAACAAATATAGTTTTCTTACTTAATATATCGTCATGAGTAATATTCGTAAGATCAGATTTATTTAAAAAACGAGGAATAGATAAGCATTAAAAGTGTTTATGTAATATTGTGTACACATTGAAAGCGATTGCGTCAAATCATGTCACTTGAAATTATTGATGCTTACAATTGCATTGGAATCTATAAATGATTACTTCTGATCTATGAATATATTGTTTCCTTTTCTTTGCATTTAACCATATTGTGAATAATTGAAATAAGCAACATCAAGCAGTAAGCGGCTTATGCTTTTGCCAACATCTACAATTTCATAATTTTCATCTATAGTGCCCTAATTACTGTACAAGTTATATTAAGTCTGTGTGAATATATATCACATACAGAAGGACTTACGAGAGATCTATCTTTTATTATATCAATCGATTTGGAATCATTGTCGAAATCGATTAAAGGTTATCTGTAAGTTTATGTTCAATCTATAGGTCGCAGCTTTTGAATTACTCTGACGCAATTTGGTACACTGACGGGTTTTGCTCCTCTCATATGATGATTTATTTTGAAAAATAAACAATTTCCAAGACTTTTCCACAAAAATCACTGGGTAATAATTGTTCAACGCGCTAGAGTCAGGTGAAATGAGTCAATATGTTGAACGACCTCTCATATAAACTGTCGTACAAAAATTTGTCATTGTTATAATTGGTCTATAATCGTGGTTTTGCAATAAAGTCAACTATAGCGAATTTTCACAAAATGGAACGGTTTTTTCTAACTTCAATCCTTGAGACCTCTGATGGAAAGCCTACCTTTACATGAGAATACTTTTTGGCATTTTATCACGCAAATAAACAAAGGTTAAGAGTATTAAACAAATAAGATTAGGGTACTTAGGGTCTTCCGTGGTCGAGGGCTAGCCTTTTCTGAATGTAATACCTTCGCTTGTTTATGTTTCTATTTGGTGTGAGCCGAATTTATGCTGATTAACATGCAATCCCAAGAAAGATGGTGGTTTGTAACCTCAGTCATTAGTTATTAAATCTAAGAAAGCAAGAAATCTTTTACTGACAGCCATCAAATGGATCCAGTTTTAAGCAATAGTGTACACTTGCATTATATATATATTAACTTGTTCCTGTCATAAGTATTTCTTCTCTTACTAGGCAATCTGGCATTAAAGAAACCTTAGAACACTCATGCAATGAAATTCAAATTTTTTGCGTAATTTTAAAGTGAAAAAAGTGAACTTTAAGTGAAAACTTCTCTTATTGCATTGTATTTAACTGAAACTCGATATTTGTACCATGTTTGACAATAAATTTTATGACTTTCCTTTTTACCTAGAATATCATAATTTTCCACGAAATTTAACACAATTTAAGTGGAAAATATCATTAATACTATAGACCACAAAAAAAAAAAAAGGGAAAAGAAAAACGAAAACAAAAACTCAACTGAACTTTATTATGATATTTATCGTTTTTCCTAAAGGTAAACCTAATATATCAGCCGGTTGGTTGCTTGGGTTGGAGTGTCTGTCTATACAAGAAAGCATGCGAGTGAAAGTGAAACTTTTCTATTATAATTCTTAAAAGTTTTCGAGTACTTCTTATATAAAAACAATCTACTCGTATGAATATGTCGTCTCTTTATATATATTCTTTTACCATAATGATGAATATTTATGGAAATTACAAAAAGAGAAAAGTTTTTGTGAGAAAGAAAAAAACAAAATAAAACAAAAAACTTTTTGTTACATATTTCACAAGGAATAAATTGAAATGTACTCGCTTGCGGTGTATATGTGAAATACAAATGAAAAGTGTGAACTGAATGCCGGAAAAGAGGAGAACAAAAATTGAGAATTATTTGCTTTTCTTTTTCTCACAGATTATACCCCAAGTAAATGGTAGCAGCAGTGGCAGTTGTAGAAGGTGCTTGATGATAAACTTTTTTGTTTATCGTTGTTTTTGGTGTTCTCTTTTCATTTCTGGCAGATTGATATTAATTTTACCCAAGAGTTGCTTTCGCAAAATTTGAACTTCTTTCCACTTCATAGCACGCAGGACTTGCACTAATACACATCCCAGCAGCAGTGACAATTGTACTACGTACCACGTATATAGCTAATCATAATCATGAATTATTATAATAATTTAATGAACGCTAAGTGATAACATTATATATTTATGCATTTGATAACAATTACAAAATCTTTTAATCATCAATTTATTTTTAACAATCAATTATGTTCACCTAAAATTTGAATGTAAGAAGCGTAGCGGCGCGTTTTTCAATTCGTTTGGATTGATTCTGAGTTATTCAGCTATGACTTGCCTTCAATTTGACCTATTGTAACTTATCGCCTTTTCTACTATATATTTTCTATTTGCCTTCATTTTTCAAATGATATTCAATAAAAGCAAAAGACAAATAGCTGCGTGTCTGTCTAATCTGTTCAATAAAATTAACCTTGTTACTGTTGTTCGTTCGTTCGGTGCTCGTTTGTTCAAATTTAACGTTATTGTCTGCAATAAAACAATTTTTATTTCTCAACTTACTCTCTTTCTTTGGCTTTGACTAGCACGTCGCAACTATCACATATCTATATGCATGTGCAAACATATATCCATATATATATACATATATTCTTCGTCGCTATCATTCCGGGATGTGTCAGCACAAGAATGTCTACCGATAAATCAGCTGAAAATTGAATCCTTGTCTCTAAGGCGACAAAGACGGCGGTTTCTGTATATGCGCATAAACAGGAACTCGTAATTTTTATTATCACTGTGCGTGTGTGCCTAACATTCACTTAAACGTACCTGCGACAAACTGTTGGCAACACTGCCTTCGCAGTGTATAAACATTTTAAATTTGTAAACACATTGTTTAAATTTCTATTCTACATTTCATTCGCGACTCTATTAAACTATATTGATACTAATTCTCTAATTCAGAGGCAAATACATAAATTTGTAAGATAGAGAATTTTAGCGGCAGCCTCAAATGTTCCTTGGAAACAAGTTAAACATATATATAATTTTTAAGCATACATTTGCGTACTATTAATAAGCGATATATAGATTAATAAATTCCGGAATTTTTTTTTGTAAAATGAGACTTTATTCGTCGACAGCCTCTACTTGAAGAGTAATATAATCAGTTCAACGTTTCTCCAACATTGCGATGCTGCTTTTTTTTTAAAGAACGATTTGTGAAGATCCCTAAAATATGCCTTAATTTCCGTAATCATCTCATTACTTGGTGTAACACTTTTTCCCGAGAGATCATCCTTCTGAGATGTTCCAAGGGGCAGCAGTCACCACGTGTCAGATCTGGAACATACGGTAGATAGGAAAGCAATTCAAGTATCAATTCATGTAATTTTGTCATTGTAGTAACCAAGTTGTGGCATGCTGTTCTTGTAGCAGTCCGAGTAGAAGCGGCGTACATTTTGGGAAACAGCATTCTGTTGATCAAATTCTTAGCCAAAACAAATAAAAAGACTCTAACGGACTGCGGGTCATCATTAAATGCCCTATATCACCCTATAGTTATTCATTACAAACTAATACTGACAGATAAATGGTATAATAAAACGTGGGTCAGTGTAAAGTCCTTCTGGGTGTTGCATATGTCCGCACAAACTTAGTATACCCTTGTATTACAAGTGGTGTACGGTACGATAACGACTACACCGTCTGTCGGTATCTTCAGGAAGTGTCAGCTACACCTTCTAACTTTAGTTTGTGATTATCGACAATAAATTTCAGTTTTTTTTTAAAGTTTTTTCTTTTAGTACTCGGGGAATGTCTCCTGTACGGGTAACGTGCTTGAAAATAAGAAAACTACTGAAAAATTGTTGTTATCGACGAAGCAGAATCGTCCTAACGTTTTTCAAATTAACATTAAATGTGAACGATATTTTTTTCCAAGTTTTCAAGGATCAATTTTTAATCAACACAAAAGATTCCGATTTTTACATTATTGTACTAAAGAACTCTTTTATGCGAAGAGCTTCGCGCAAAAGATGTATGCAGTCAATTTATTTGCGACATCACTATTTGGTAGCAAATTTCATCAGAAAATGCTATAAATGCCTTTTGTCATATTCGTAAGAACGTCAATATGAGAGAAAGTTCAAAAATTTATTGCATACCCCCAGCATTCCAGCGAATACTTCTTGTGTAAGCATTTTTCTTTTTTCAAGTTCCACTTTTGATTTAAAATAAGTCAGTATAGGAAATTTGATTCATATGGCACACGACAACATGAGGTAGACAGAGGGATAGACCTACTTAAACAGATTAGAAATATAATTCTGAATTGCTTAGTATAATAAAAATAGATGGGACTATTCCAAGTCAAATTCCAAGTCCACAGTGACATTGGACAGGTAATAGGTGTATTTGAATATAGCATACGTTCTGCGCACACAAGAACTTATCCGCTAGATATCGGTGAAATAGCTACCTCGCTTGATCCAATGTCCTTAAAAACATGTTATATCTTTATGCTATGTTGGGGTGGGCAAAGAGGAAGCTCAAGGGTTTATTTCTAAAATTGAAGTGCGCGAATATATCCTTGCATTCGAAACTACAGGTATATCCTGTAGATTGATGAAGCGTTATTTTCAACGCTTATTGGAAACTATCATTTTACGTTTCGTTTCGTTTCGTTTCGTTTCGTTTTTGTTTTTGTTCTTTTTTTTCAATCTTACTTATTGCAACATTCAACAAGCGGTTTTCAAAAACCATTTATTCTTATTTGTATTTTCTCTCCTTCGCTTTATTTAGAAGAACTTTAATTTGGCATAAAAGCTTGCCAACTATTTTAAATTATTCATTATGTGTTTTTTCTACTCACTGCTGTCGATTTTTTTTCCTTTTGGTCGTTCTCTACGAAATGAACGGGTGGTGTAAACTGCTTCTTTCTTTTTTTTTTCGTGTCTGTCTTGTAGACGACAATGTGTGTATACATAAGCATAAGAATCTCGAATTGGTGTTGGTGCTCCAGTGGTGTTGAAGTTGGTAAAATTGTTCGGCGGTAACTTTACTATGCCTGGGGATTTCATTTCTCGTTTACACCTAATTTGATTTTTTAGCGGAGAAACTTATACTTTACTACTAACTGTATTGTGCGGCTTACAGCCACAATTTTTCATTCCACTAAAATTTGAGAGTTCAGTTAGTTTGATATTATTTTCTTGTACAGAGAATATACTAGGAGCCGCATTCTATGGATATTGGATGTAAGTTAAAGAAGTTATTTTAAGTTTTTTTTTTTTTTCACGATATACATCTGCAGCCGACCGTCAATTTTACTAAGCAAAGGAAAAGAGACATGAACAACATTTGCAAAACCATAGAAAGCTACGAATTTTCCAAGTAATTAATGGCATCTGTTTGATTAAAAAATTCTCATATAAACGTTAAAGTGGGCTAAAAAAATAATATCAACAATTTTTGTGTTATTAGCTAAGAAAAATTTCAATTTGAAATTTAAATTCAAGTAAAAAACATAAATAATACTTTTCAAGTAATAAACAAGTAAGAAAGTTATATTCGGCGGGGGCGAAGGGGGGGGGGGGTGAGTCTCGCATATCCATCACTATGCTTTTCGCTAGGTAGTAGATAATTCCAATATATAACTATTTACTTAACTTTCAATTTCAAAATTCTTTAGAAGCTTGGAAAACTCACATTCATGTATAACCAGCGAACGACACAAACTTTACAAAAATGAAGTTAAGTTGTACTTATGCCACTAATAGAACATCATTCAATTGTCATTCAATTAACGAGACTATTCGAACATAAAGCAAAACCGAAGATTGCTGTTAATTGATACGATCATTCATTGATCACTGGCAGGAAAAAGAACACAAGATCTTATCTTTGTTTCCTACGAAAACATAAGAAAATAAATAAAAAAGCTCTCTAGCTTAGAGAAGTAAAGTTAAAAATTAAACATTAATCTTACTTTACATAAATAAAACTTCAGTTTATAGATTAACGTGTGTGTGTTTGTGTGTGCGTCTATGTGTAAGTATTCCAGAGAGGTGGACAGAGCAGTAGATTGATGAACGGATAGATAAATGGAAGAGAAAGAAGAAAAGAAAGAAAGAGAGACAGAGAGAGGAAGAAAGAAAGAAAGAGAGACAGAGAGAGAGGCAGTGAAGGTTTTAACGAAGCACTTAATTTATACTTTAATTCAATACGCAATTATTCCACGTAAATAACAGCAATGAGAATTTTCTCCATTTAAATACAATTGGCAATAACCACCAACGTTAGCCAGGATTCCTAACAACTAGGTGGATGGTTATAATTATATCTCCCCCTAAAAGATTTTTGTCAAATTTAAAATTATTAGCAAGGATTAAACTCCCATTCGCCTTGTGGTGGTAATGAAGGACAAGTGAACGTCAAGTTAAGAGAAACAAGTAAGAAAATTACATTCGAGTGTGTCCGAACCTTCTACACTCTAACACTGTTAATTCTTATAATATCAGAATGATAAGCATCACCCATCTTCAATACCAACTTGCTCGCAAGCACTTCCAATGTTTTTGCAAACTTTGAAACCATGAGATTGTTTGCTAAAGACAGACGGAGGCAGTTTAATCGATTCAGAATTTGATAGCGATCAAAAAAATATATACGTTTCCTGGGGCTTTTGAAGATTCCTTGCGGCGGTTGCAAATCTTTTGACAATATGAATATATCCTTATTTTGGAATGGGTATAAATTATATAAGACAATAGTAGGCGGTTTTCATATTTACGTAACTACGTAAGCGAGTATTACGTACAAAGATTTTATGAAATTTTTTCCGTCCGATCAGCAACATTTTTGCATTCAACTTTTTAACTTATATTTTAAGTGGCAATATTTGATAGGCGTATCATGCCCATTTCCGAGGCAGTTAGCGCTTGTAGAGTCTTCATTTACAGATTGCACATGAATGGGTATAGATATGTCAGGTTAAAGTCACTCTTTCACGAAAACGAAATACACACTATAGAGAGTAGAGTGTAATGATCTGCTGCCTATGGCGATATAAAGTAATTTTTATAACCCTGGCTCTACCTGTTTATGGTGTCAGTTTCCTATTGTGAGAGTAGTGTGAGCTGACACACAACTTTCCAACTTTTTTACATTTTTATTCTTTTATGTATAATTTTCTTTCCTTTTTTTTGGCGCGGGCGTACAATTCTACGTGTTTGTTTATTTTCTGTCATTTACAATTGATGTCTTTTGATTTTAATCGAATTTGCATTATTCGAAATTTAATATATATATATATTTTGTTTGCGTTCACAACTTTCACTCTTTTTATTTTGTTACTACATTCGCTATTAGTAAAGTTTAATGAGGGATGTTTAATATTGCTTTCGATAACTGGAATGCGCTCACCAATAATAAATTAAGGATTGTAAGATAGATGAGAAATAAATTATATTCGGTTTGTAGCGAATTTTTCCATATACACCACCAACTGGCTTACGATATCTGTAAAATCAATAATGTGCAAAAAAGATCGCGAGCCCAAATGGATGGATTGCTTTAACTTGGAAGATGACGATGATAGATTTCTTTCTCTGCTGTTACGTGTTAATGCCTATAAAACTCGCAATTAAACTAAAGCGTCCGGTATTATTCAATGAAAAAGGCATCATTTTCCATCACCACAAGGGCAGATTCCATTATTTTTTAATGACTCGATAAACTTACAAAGCAGATCTTGGAGATATACAAAATTATAAAAAGACCGATTTTCTTTGCTTTTATTGATTTTCCTTATACGCGTCGCCGACGGATGGAGAGACATTCATTTTCATTTGTTCGTTTTTCGTTTCCTCATTTAGAAGGAAATATCCGGAATCTTATATAAGGAATATATGCTCTTGATCAATATTAAATCTGAGTCGACCTAAGTATATTCATCTGTCCGTCCGTGCAATGTCTATGGTAAATATCCTGCTGCTCCTAAAAAATAAGATATTAGTTTTGAATTACGTGCATATATTAAAAGCTTTTGCAAGTAGTTTCGTACTAATAATGGGCTGAACCGACATAAGCGCACGCCCGCAGTATAACGTGAATTGGGAATTCCCTACTCTTTTCAAAAACAAAACTAAGAATAGGTTTTTTACTCCTTCACTTGCAAACTATAACAGATAGCACTATGAAAATTTTGATACATATTTTATGGACGATCGTATGACACCTGTACAAGAAGGGAAGAAATCGACAACGCCCAACCAATACTACAGATTATCAAAATTTTATTTACTTTTTTTTTGGGATAAAGGTATTGTGCGTAGAATATTTGAACCGGATATAGTATTCTTATTGATTTTTTTGCAATTCTTCATTATTTTGTGGAAGATTAGCGTTTTATTGGAATGAGGCTGATTATGCATCTGCTAAAGTGCAAGGAGTTTTTACAAAGCGGAATTAAATTTGAAAACAAAGTCTTAGATCGTGTAAAATGATTATTTCAGATATCGTTTATCATCAATGCTTAGGCGCCTGCTTTGTCGGTAAGATATAATTGTGAATCGTTAAAGCGTGTTTGAACTTCAAGAGGGCCGGTTCCATTAGTATATGATTTCTTTCTCGTTCTATAGAAAATTTAAATATATTCATAATTCAATATACGTGCACAGAAAGCTTTCCATTGCGTGTATGTAACAACATTGTGGTTTTACATTTGGAATTTTAAGTAGATCATTGATATATATATATATATATACATATAATATAATATATACAGTAAGATTTCTTTGTATATATATTCGATGTATTGAATAATATGCGTAAGTGTGATTATTGTATGCAGATATTTGTTTTTTATTTATTTTTTATTTTGTTTTCGCGTACATTGCCACAATTTGCGGTTAATTGTGTGTATAATTTATTATCTTTTAATACATATGACGGTAAATTTAATTTTCATTTAAATTTTCATTTTTCTATTAGCAAACCGATTAAATTGTTTTAATATTAAAGAGGGAGAATGAATAATAATTTAGTTGTATGCACGTATAAATTTAGATATGTTATCTATAGATTACAAGCAACTGTTAATACAACTTTAAAATTATTAAATTTTATTATTACATTTTCGGTAAGAAACATAAGCAAGAGTTTATATATGGCGGAGGCTTCTTATCCTATACTTTAAGATACGCTTACAAAACTGCATTGATCCTTGTTTATCCTGTTATCCTGTTTATCCTGGTTACTTATTTATCGCAAGATGAAATTTCATCATTATAAGAAAATTATACACCGGACGCATTCCAGCAGTGAAATTACTCAAATTACATAACTTTATATATATATGCAAAGTTAAATAACGCCGCATAACATATAATGGAAAATAAAAAAAACATGAAAGGATAAGCTAGGGCTCAAATGAGTCTTTTAAAACTCATTCCTATATTTTAAAGAGAAAGAAGGAGTAGAGGATTGTTGTACCATGAGCTACACTGTCATGTTTTGTAGGCGCATCCAAGGTAAGTATTTTCTAGAGGTAAACGAGATTTGTCTCTTAATTAAAGGCTTTAGGAGAATTCATGAATTTTCTCGATACTCTCTTCCACTCGCATTAGACTATATATACTGTACAATTGCTTGCTCTTCAATCGCGCTGCCTATTTTTGAAGCTGTCTACCCATAATGATCTTTTTAGATTTTTCCACTTTTACCTGAACAAATAAAAACTCGACTTCCTATGCTCCCTTTTTCCTACCTTCTTAGCTACTAACGCACATACATGTATAAAGGATTTCTTTTGGATGGTTGATCAAATATATATATATATATATTATATAAAAGAAGGGGGAAAAATTGTTTAAATAACACATCTTTAGACAAGTGGGTTGCCAGGCGACAAATACGGCCACATTGGTTTCGTTAAACGCCACGGTCAAGAACATATGTACTTAATGGGATCACCTATACCTATATAATACAACGCATTACACACGTCTTGCAAAAAGTAATAAATGCATGGTCGTGGACGTAGAAAACCATTACTAATACAAGCTGCTTGTTCTTGATGCAAAACAAGTTGCAAACGCAACAAGCCCATAAAGCCGCTCTTCAACGCAGGCACACATACCCAATAATCAACAAAATTATAACGTTTTGATACATTGCTCATATTGTATCTTGTAAAAATAGCAAGCAAGAGTGTAGCTACAACATCAAGCCAATATGTAAATAATGTCTTTCTTTAGACAGAAGAGCCCAAGCCATTAAGGACACACGTCTAATAAGTGATTTCCGATGAAGCCGAATTTCCAGTTTGCTTGAATTTCGTCTTTTCGTAACGCATAAACGCATTAACGTTTTGTTTCAAGCCGTTTCAGTTTTTCGACAACGTTTACTATTCATTGCGCTTAAAAAGCAAAAGTATGTATGGTAAGGCTGATAGAACGCTCTCTCTCGAATGCTCGGCTCTCTGGCACCAAAATTCGGAAGAAAATTCGCTGCACTGTTGCACAATTGTAAAAGTTAAATCTCTAAGGAAAGGTCTATTGCTTCACTACATAAGCACCCATCAGCGTTTGCGCTAAGCAGAACATGCTCAGAATTTTTAACACAAAAGAGAAGCTATAAAGTATATATATTCTTGATCAGCGCGAAATTCTGAAATGATTAAGGCATGTCAGTCCATCTATGCGTTTGTGTGGTGTTTTTTGTTGGCATTCTCCTGATCTGAAAGTTTTTGGTTCATTAAAATTTTAAGTAGACCACCCGTTTAAGGGTATATGAGATTCGCCCCCCACCGAAAATAACGTTCTTAGCTGTTTATTTTTGCTTTCTTTTTAGAAACTAATCACTTATTGCTACGAAAAATGTTTGTTGCGATTTTCTGTGTCAACATTCCGAAAATGGAAAATGTAGTACTTGGACGCCGCACTTCGAAAAAAATAGCCCAAGCTTTGAAACAATATTTACAATTACTTGAGCTAAGAATTGCAAATCTTGCCACCACTGTGAGGATCCAACTCACGCAGCTTGTTTTGGTCCTACACGTAGTTATAAATTATTCTTATTCTCTTATTATCTTATTCTTATTCTTATATCTTTAAACTACGATAAGCGTAATATATTTTCCAATCATCTTTTTTTATAGCAAGCAGTTTGTAATTTTCTTGTAGAGTATTATAAAAAGGAATGGAACGGGAAATAACTTAGTTGACATACTTCAAATGTGATCAATGAACCGATTGCTAACGCCCGCTCGTTTTCAAACAAAAGCCTAGAGAAGTAGAAGATGATTTTCTTCTTCCTTCTTCTGGATCGAATCGTCGCCGAGGTAGCACATTACCGTCCGGTATAAAATCCGTCATCATTCGCTAGCATTGCACGCTATAGGTCCCGGATTAGGGATAGTTTGATAGAAGACCGTCCGTTCCGTGCGATGACCACTGACGATAGGTCATTTAAGTTAAGTGTAGGTGTTTTAATTTCAATCTTTAGCCGCTACGTTCTTTAGTAACATAAGTTAATTAATAACAGAGAGTTAAATTATAACTTTAAAGCTTATTAGGATTTTTATTGCAATGAGAAATATGAATTATCGAGGTAAGGACGTCTGGAATGGCCGCTGAGGCTACGCCAGCATTGTTAATAAGGACAGATTTTCCATCTTCCCACGACCTTAAATTTTTTCCTGCTTATGAGGCCTTCACGTTTAAGTTCAACGTACCATAAGAAATTACGCTACTCGTTTGCTCGTATTCGTATTAGTATAAGTAATAGTAGTAGTAGCGTTAGTAAAAGTACAAGTACACGTTTTAGTGCTAGTATTAGCATAGAATTATTATTAGACTTCGTCTCAGCATTGGTATTAACAGAAGTAATCGCATTGGCACACTAGTAAAAAACCGATTTCATCCCGGCATTTTTTCTCAACTTCCTCTCTCTGTGTATCGTTGCGATAATGGATAGACGTATTGCATAACACTGTTTTAGTTCCTTTTATTTCCGGAAGTTTTCCGAAGTGCTTTGAATGAGTTGTTTCTTTTGTTCTGCTTCGCTTGCTTCACATATATACACATGTTGTACTAAATTAATAACGAAACTTGCATTTGTTCTCCTTGCTTCGAACGCTATTTGCATGCCTATGTACGTGAAGTTTTTATTTTATTTACATGTGTGCATATATTTGTTACGTTTAATTGTGATTACTTGGAACTAACTGCTTATTGTGTTTAAATATCTTGTCTTTATGCGAAAAAAGGCAATTATTTGATGGCTGCAGATAGATAGAGTTAAAATGGAAACGATACAGATACCTGGGAGCACACTTTAATTTGCTAGAAGGTTAAAGAATTTTAAACCAAGGTTTTTAATTTATCTGCGCTACTTTCCTTCGCTCGTTAACCTATCAGCCATCGGATATGATATAAGTATTCTTTAAACATATTTTACATTTTTGCAAACGAAACATTTACTTTATTTAGTATTTTGCGGAATAATTCCTTGCATAAATTTAAAATCGTCTGTTTTCGTTGTAGCATATTTATTTTTTTTTTTTTTAATCGTTTTTATTACTTCCATTACAATTCTTCTCAATATTTCAAACGGATGTGTTTTCAATCGTATTGAGCTATTTATCCTTCCGCTCTGTATGTTTTTTATGTTGGTATTATAGACATTTGAAGTGTTTATTGATATTGAAATTCATGCTGAATCCTTGTAAACAAATCGTAAAAAATTTGTAATAGAATAAAAAAAGGAGAAGACAACAATAGCAACAAGAAAAGAAATTTCAATTGTTTTTGGTCAGTTGAACACTGAAGTTGGGCAAATATGCAAGATTTGCATGTTGTTAGGAATTTGAATATGAATATGTATTTGCTCACACAAAACCCCCCCAACGAATCGATACGTTGTGTATGCAGTAAAAAAAAAAACAAAGAAGGCGAGATAAGGATGAGTAAAGTGAAATGGTTGTTACTAGCGTTTTATTGATCGTATTCTGAAATGTTATAGGGGAAAAAAAAGTTGAAAATATTGCGGAAAGGGAAATCAATTCTAGTTAGAAAACGAGCGTAAGGGGCGGGGATTGAGTAACCAAAACAATTGACAATCAATAAAAATCGAAGTACCGTAAATATATATTGTAGGTGAAGCTGTTAGAATCGAACAAAAAAAAAAAAAAACGAAACAAATAACTGTTTGATATTCAAGGATTCTTTGATTGCCGGAAACCATATTGCAAACGAACGATGCTTTTAGATTTTGAGTGAATTAGTTATTATTTGTTTGTCGTTCACATTTGTTAGAAAAAAAAAAAAAAAAAAATGAATAAATAAATAAATAAAAAAATAAAATATAAAGATTAGGGAAGAAAAAAATTGTTATTTTAATGTTCAAATATCACAAAATACTAATACAATATATAGTCAGAACGTGTGTTGTTGTCAACGCTTTCTTAACTTTATCGACCACAACGAACTCGTAAATCGTTTAAAGAAGAGAAAAAAGAATTTAATCATTCGTTTTTTTTTACTGTTTTATAAATTAGATTTCATGTCAGAATTATAGGAAGGAAGAAAGATTCTGTATACGGTTTACATCGAACATTTCGATATACTCCATCTTTTCTTTCCTTTTAATAAAAATGCATGTAAAAACTAAAAATATTAAATTTTTTTAGGTTATTACTTGGGTTCTGTACGCGCGCCTGCTCACGCTCGCGTGTGTGTGTGTGTGTGCGTGTGTGAGAAAATATTTCAAAATAAACTATCAATAGTATACTCGATGTTATAGGATTAAGTGCCCAATGACAGAAGTCGTATCAAAATCTATATAATAAGGTAAAAGACGAATACTTTTATATATAAACATATGCGAGAGTAGATTCGGATCTGCTTCATTTGTTTTCGGCACTTAAAGGTGAGAAGAGTAAAAACGAAGAGAACCAGATAGCGAGTTTGTCCATTCGCATAATTTAGACGGACGTATATCAATATTATATATAATATATATGAACGGTATACAGGCCATGAAAATATTATACGTTACAAACATATGAGAAACTCATTATAACTTTTGCGATGCGAATAAAAAACCAAAAACGAAAAAAGAGGAAAAATTGAAATGAATCACAACTACTGCTGACACTTACATTGAAATCATTGACACTATGCCTCAATTGACTTGACATCATAAAAATGAAATCATATCCTGAAGCATGGCAAAGAACTGAAAAAAAAAAAAAGAAAAAAAAAACACATTGAATACCGATCTCTCTCTCTCTCTCTCTCTCTCTACGTAGAACATGATGATGAAACCGCCATAAAAAATTTATATTTTACACTCATGACATTAACTAACTGACATACACACGGACCGAGCCCATAGCATGTGGCGTTTCAATTGTTTCAGTTACTGACATCAACACGCTTCATACAATTGGCGATATTGTTGTTGAGTCGCTTGAATGGATGGTTATCGAAAGTAAGAAAGAGTGGAGGAGAGATAACCAGAGAGTGGTTATCAGATATAAATAAATGGTATGGACGGATGAATGACTGATAAAATGAATGGGTGTGTGCCTGTGTGTGCGCATACTGCAAATGTATTAAATGACATCGATTGACACATTGAAATGAATATTTAATTTCAAGAGAGTTTCGGATATGTTGCACACACACACACACACACAGGCACACACAGGCACAAACGGATCAGTGAAAGCGTGGGTTTAAGTGTCAAAAACATACCGATACCGATGGTGTATGTTTTCACTTAAAAGGCATTTGTAGCGTCAAAGAAAGTGCTTTGGAATACTTTTTATATTTACCATCAAAGATTGAAAGTGTAGTAATTGAACCATCCTGCATGTAACACATACGCAAATGAGTGCCAAAGGTCATATGAAGCATATCCTTCTGGCTTGTCTGTCTGCAACTTCTTATGCAAACTGCCCGTAATCTTCTGCTAGGAAAAGGCCAAAAGTTGCATTTTTTTTAAATATTTATTTTTGCTAAACAATAATTTATACGGAATATGGAAAGAATTCAAAAGTAGCGCACATATATTTTAATGCTAAAGTAGGCATTCAACACTTGCTTACACGGGCCTCTATTTTATATCATATTACTACCACTTTGTATATACATATATATATATATATATATATATTGTGTGGATGTATGCAACATCCGAACGGGTTTGAGATGATATCCCCTTTCGAGTATTTTATGATCAACTTAATACGAAAGAGTGATTTAACTCATAAATTTACATACATACATAAGCATTCTTTTAAAAAATAGGCTTTTATACGGTAATGAAATATTAAGTGGCGTAATCGACTTGGCCGATTTGAAGTCATGATTAGTCATATTTCACTTTAAGCATTTCTCTTTAATTTTCTCTTTTGGCAAAGTTAAATACCTAAGTAACTCTCCATCTTCGTTTTATGTTCCCGCAAAGTTCTTTCCACATTTGAGCAGCACTCTTGATAGCAACTATATTGGCTTTTTGCAAAGATTTGTTCTCATAATCAGCACCTCTTTTAAACCACAGATATAACAGCAGGAGTCTACAGTTTTACCTTTCACGTTCGCATCTTAAATGAGGTGCTCTTTATTTAGCCCCAACATCAATATACACGGCCCAAGGGAATATCTGACGATGTCGCCTACATAGGTAGAAATAATCGCGGTGATGGTCAGGGGGAAAGAAGTGGTAAAAGATGGATAGGTACCCACCGCAGCCTGGAACGTATATGTTCGATGGTATCGCAATGCGGCCACACCCCAAGTATGCCAACTTGATAGTCATGCTTCTTATTCGTTATTATTTGGCTATTCGGTTGCCTACAGTATATTATTTGACTTCGTTTTGATCTACCAGTGCCTAAGAAAGTCTACATACAGCAACGAAAATTGAGGTTTCTCTTATTGAAAACTGCAATTAAGGGTTGAGGGTAAAAAAAATATACATCGTAAGACACAATTACTTGTATTAAATAGCGCTTCAAGATTTTATCTTTTCGGTTTAAGATAAAATTATATGCGAAAAATATGCTTTAATCCCATCAAAAATACAAAAAAGCCTGCGCGTAGTCTCATTAGAAGGTTGCAAAAAGAACGTCTTTAGTTAATGGGAATTAATTTTTGTACTTGTTTTTGTAAATTTAAATAATAATTTATTAATTAAAGCAAATTTCTTTGCTTCTTTTCCTTAAAATGGCACAAAATATACAAAAACGCGAGGCGATTTATCAAGAGGTTAGAAATGTAATTTTAAAGTTAAAAAGTGGAAAATAGCAAAAGACATACTGTGTACATGATTTATAAAGTAAAAAATTTGTGAGGCTTCATCAAGCTCTTACGGAAAGAATTTGACGAGCATTATGTAATTAAAAGATTATTCATGCGTCTAGTCAAATCTAGTCTTCAAGAGGCTTTTATTATCTCTCTCTAGTTTCCCTGCGACTCTATTGAATATCTTAAAAGCAGTTCTCGCTGTTTGCTCTGACCGGGATCGTTGACATCTTAAACAACCCAAGAACATGGATTGAAATTTGTGGACTTAACCTCTCTCCCTCTCTCTCTCTCGTAAAGCATAAGTAGATTTTAGGGACAATCTTCAGGTTTGATTTACCGAAGGCGAGAATTAATTTACGAGTTTTCGCTACTTAAGTGTTAAGTGAATTTAACTTTAATGTTCTCGGTCTCGTGTCATTTTCAATTAAAAAACTCAACTAGTGTATGCACAATTATGATTTGCATAATCCATTTGGCAGCTTTCGTAATAACTTTAATGAGACCTATAGCTTACTCTTATTATCGGAATACGATTATATTAAAATTATTAAAGTGCTACCAATATTTAATTGTTTTAATGCGAATGGTTGCCAAGCTCTTCAAATGCTTACATCGACATAAGGTATGATTTTCATTTATACGCACATGCATAGCTTTCAAGCTCATTGACTGTGCACGTGGATTTATGTCGGAGTGTTAATGTGCTTTTTTTTCTCGTTTACATATTTATTTCGTTGGAATTTAATTCAATGTTTCGCTCATTTTCAATAATTTTATTATTTTTAGTATCTTCTTAGTATGTCTTTCATTGCAGCTAATAATACGTATGTATGTAGTAGTGTTTTATTAAATCAACAAATTGAAAATATATAGAGAAAATTTTTTGAAAATAAATTTTAAAATTAAGGGCACGAAAATATTAGCATGAAGTGACAAGAAGAGTTATTGCGTCAGACTATCAACTCTACAGATATTAAATGATTGAATGTAGACTTAGAATATATATATATATACTAGCAACGAAGATAATCGGCTTTTCCTTCTTTTTCTTAAGGTAGATTAGATGGGTAGTTTAGCAGCTTTGATAAAGTCAAACATTTTATTGATTTTAATTTCTCTACTTATTTTTAATATGTCCATTGGGTTAGATGCTCCAAAAACTAATTTTCGAATATTAGGAATGTTTTGACAATCATAAGGTATAAGATCTTGTGCGCAATCCTAGATCGGAAAAGTAGATTTTTTAAGGACCCATTGATGAGTTGCGATGGTATGACCAAATCGGATTCATGATTTTCCCGACACTGATTAGATATAGAGGTAAAACGAGGTTATGATTAATATACGAGTTGGGTGGCAGCCATATTTTACTCTCAACATACAAAAAGGAACGTACGCCAAATCTTGTCTTCAGAGAACTAATCGCAGAGAAAATTAAACTTTTGGAAAATAGTGGTTGAAATCGTCTTTTTACAGATGGTTCTAGGAATGGCGACCGGTCTGTTGTCTATGCACTTACAGATGCCATAAGACAAGTCCAACTTGTTCACATCCCCCAGGAAAGCCCATCAACACTTATAACTAAAGCTAGAGCTATTTTTCAGGCCTCAAGCCATTCTCACAAAGCTGAACTTAAAACGTTTATCGTCATAGGCAATTTGTCGGGCATAAAAACTATCTGTAACCTCTTAAATTTCGACTGGAACACTATTAGCAACATGAGGAATACCGTTGCCATGTACGGGGAAAAATGTAAAGTCTTTTGGCTACCAAGTCATCTTGATGCCTTGGAAAATGAGTGAGGAGACCTACCGGTCAAATCTGCAGCTGATAGATGCTTAATCGAACATCATTCAATGCATGTAAATAGTTAAGTTTATCTATAATAAAATTATTAATAAAATTTCTTAAGCGTTGTAAGCATTTCAGCAATTTTATGCATTTTATGTGATGGCTATACAACAATATTCTTCATACCGCAACAAGAGGCTCTCATATAAAATAAAAAAAAATTTATATATATTTTGACCACGTAAGCTCTCATACCCTTATATGCAAGAGCTTGAGTTTATAAACAAAAATGTATATGTGTATGTTTAGTTAATGGCTGCTGGTCACCGTTATCATCGTCATTATTAGATGAACCTTTTATGCTTTTATGGAATTATAATAACATTATATTGGTGTGTGTGGCGTGTATGCATATCTGTTGTTTGAGAAAGTGAGAGAAAGAGATAGAGAGAAAGAAAGAAAGAAAGTAAGAGAGAAAAATAGAGAGAAAGAAAGAGAGAGAGAGAGAGAGAGAGAGAGAGATAGAAAGATCTATAGTTTGTTTATGTTATTTTAACTTTTTAACTTCAGCATGCTTTGTCATGCATATAAACACACATTACACATTACATTAACGGTAATTATGATTATTAAAAAGAAAATTTTTTTTTTTCAAATAATTTAATTAAAACTTTTTCGAGTGCTACTTGGTCTGAAAAACAGGTACCGAGAGAGAATGCTCATAAATAAACTTTTTTCACATTTATGTTAGGAAAAAAACAAAAGCGCATAAATTCCATAAGATATTTGTTTATAAATTGATAGGTATGACATTGCGTTATTATTATGCATATTTTAAGGGCATTAATTTTAACATATGGGCACATTTTTCTGCTGAATATGTGTGTATATGTACATATGAGTGTATATATGAATATATAAATGAATATGTATATAACATATAGAGCTTATAATAAGCTGTTAATTACTTCGCATATTAGATGGACGATTAAAAACTTTTTTTGAAATAGTCAAACATTCGTAATATCGACTTAAGTGCGCATTTTGAAGTAAGTCAAACAAATACAGAAACAAAGCAGGAAAATGCTCACAAATACTTGCAAATGAGAAAATAACAGCCGCAATTTTATGATTGTGGTCGAATGATGCCAAATATTTACCACATGAGCACGTACAGACGAAAATATTAAAAATAACTTCTCAACGAAAGCACGCACATGCACATATATACACATACATATATTTATATATCGTATTATATGTAGAAAAACAAAGCGAAAAATAAAGAAAAGCTTTACTCCACTTTCGATAGCAACAGACTTAACAAATGTAAATGCAGCTAAAACTCAACAAATGTCAGAGACGAATATTTTAAATATGAATTCGGTTTGTGGATACATTCAGCTACGTTATGGCATATGTTAGAAACTCGCTTACTATCTTGATTTCCCCGTTTGAATCTGTTTAGGGAGATGGATATCTTTACCACATCGCACATTTAACTCGCAAAACTAACCTTCATTTCCACTCTACTCCCCTTTCCCTTATTTGAATGATTTCAATTTTTATAAAAAATAATAGAGTTTCCTCAGAGTAAAGTCCTTTTTTGGTCATTCTATTATATTTGCGGAAATTGGTTCTTTCTTTCCCCAATGCATATGATCGTAATGCGTGTAAATTTGCATCAGAGATCCTGTAAAGTTTGAATATTTTTGAATATTAGTCCCTCTGTCCCTTAACGTTGTGATTACGATCTCATCACTTAATACCGAATTTTAAGTTTGCGATCTTGTGAACTCCTCATTATTGACACAAGGCACACTTTAACTAAGATAATCAGATCGATTGTAATCGTGATACGTTCAACTATATTACGGAGCGTGCAGACACTACGTTTATCTTTTTGCAAGCTCATTAAGATGAAATGCTGCCTAGTTTCTCTTGTACTATTCCCATCTACACGTACATATGTCATTCTTTCTAGATAATATTCATGAGATTTAAATTAATCATCGAAAGCGGCAATTTATAATGCGAATTACATACATAATATATATTATTATGTACTTTTTAGTTTCGAAATTTATATTGTATGTACATTTTGAAAACTACTAAATATAAGCAAGAATGTGTATAGGTAAGAGGGTGTCAAGAGATTTGGCCTAAACCAAATACCATTCTTTTTCTTATTCCCTTTTTTCATTTGTTCTATGTATTTTAGTATGCTCTAGGGTATGTATGTATGTGAGTATACGTATTTTGTTGGCGGTAAGTAAATATTTGATTTTTGCATTAAAGTCAATTTGCTTTCATGATTCTGTAATTCATTGTTTACAATTGCTGGCATCGTTCTCCAACGCACTAACGAATGAAAAAGAATTTAATATATACTAGGGGCCAAACGACTACATGAAACTGCAGCATTAACACTACCAGCATTATTGCCATCAGCATCGCGTTTTGTCTTTTCGTTTCTCGATTTTAATTTTTCGAGCTAACGCTTTATTTTAAGTTTTGTGTTCTGCCATTTCTCTTCCTTACTCCTGTTGCTTGCTCTTTTTGCTTAACTATCTTCCTTAGATTGTTGTCTTCTTTTTTTCTTTTTCTCATATATTAGCCTACGTTTGTTTGTTTCTCTCTCTCTCTCTCTCTCTCTATTAGGTGTGCAAATAAATTTTAAAGGATTTATAATAAAAGGCAAAGCAGAAAGTCAGACTCTATGCCAAAAAATGGGCTAAAAGCTAAGCGCCGTTTACAATATAGCGCCGTCGAATAGTGATATGCGTTGAATAACATATGCGTTGTGATATCCGAAACCCAAATACTCACGATGCCGATAAGCATTTATATATATATTATGGTCCAGCTAGGTGAAGCCATTTTCATGTAAGCCTATCAACGACAACTGGGTCAACTAAATCGATCATTAGAGGAGAACAGCTTGAATATGCGAAAAGCCATTGTAGATCAACTTTTCAGCACCAAAATCCTCAAGGATCTGTTGTAAAGGCTGCCTGAGGAAAGTTCGTTGTACTGACTTGGAATGAGTTATATTTTTTCGTTCTATTCTTCCTTTTGAATAATGTTGTTTTTAATCGATTCTTATGATAATGTAAAAAAGGACCCTATTGTGACCCTATTGTGACCCCCAATCTTCCGGCACGAAGTTCATATGCGAATCGAAAGACGGGAAAAAGCGCACAATTCAATGAAAATTTTCACAAAAAATAAAAAAAAGCAAGAAAATTCTTTAAAACTTATTTGTATCACTAATATAAACACTTCTTGAATTTTATTGCCTTTTGTTTTTGTTTTGTTCGTTTTCTTCCATTTGTTATTTTAGAGTGTTTGAAATTAAATCTGCTTCTCTTCGCTTACGATTCTTGTGCTCGTTTATTTATTCGCAAAAATTGCATTTGTGTTCTGGCTCTTTCATGATATTAAGGCGTATAACAGTTCATGTGTGCGTGTATGCGTTCGCATGTCCCTCCTCACAATACAAATAACAATGATAAGTAATTGTTTTATTAGATTAGTTTAAGGATATTATTCTCTGCTCGCTCGCCTTCAGATTGAGTTTCTTTGGAGATGCCGAACTATGATTTCAATTTAATGTGAGATTGTTTGCCATCAAAGCATGATTTTTACCAATGATTTGCAATTTTGAAATGTTCATCTCAATGTGAATGCTTTTAATGAAATATATTATGTAAAAGCTTTGCAATATAAATTTTTCTCAGATATCCTTTTTTTTCTTTTTCAAATTTTCTAATGCTTCCCATAGTGCAGATGTGAAGCTTGTCAAATAGCTTAGTAGCTATCCAATAAATGGATTGCATGCATCAAACTAAATGTATCCTAAACCAGCGTTAATAACAAATTCGAGTCCATCTCCCTCTGCCGCCGCTGTCTTGTGTCTTCCTCTTATCCTATCTCTTTCTCTCTCAATTAACAAATTTTTCACTTACTCTTTTGTAAAAGAAAACTTTCGAAATGAATATATAGAGGGTTTTCAATGTTAAGCGAAGCCATGTCGCAATCAGTTATTATTTAAATAAAATAAACGAATAAAGTATGAATAACGAGCTAATGCCATTGCTGGACAAGATGAGCAAGTTTATTAATTCTTGTACATAATACATTAAACGTTTTCCTTCGGTTCGACATTTAGTGCAATACGTCATGAGATTAACTGAATAGTTCCCGCACCGAATTCAATTAACCTATGACCCGTAAGAGTGCCAGCGGAAAAGTTTAAAATTCCAGTAAATATTAACAAAATATTTGTACTTTGACGTGCAGCTTTTCTTAAACGTTCGGCAAACAATTACATTTGCTGAGCTACACGTTTTCGAGGTTATTTGATATTAACGAACATTATTTATTGGGCATTTGTTCTTTCCTGCTTATGTGAGGGAGGTATCTGTAAAAGTGCCTCCTTATGTTGCATGTGTCTGCTGCTTAACTAGTCAAGAGCTTTGCTGGCACTGCACTGTTAATAAAATAGGCTTTGTCATGAACAATGCTGCGGCCTCTGCTACAAACTACTAACTCGTACTGTACATTGTCTAAATGTCCGTCCATTGCTCCGTTTTACACATTTACTGAACGCATTTTATCGTAAGAAAGTTTCTTTTATATCTTCGAGAGTCAACATTTACCAAGATTTTATTTAAACTAAAGTACATCAGTCTCGTTTTTTAAACGGGATGCTTGTATACGAAGGCCAACTTGAAAGTTCTAAGTAAGAGGAAAAAATTCTATTTGTCGGAAAATTCCATTTTACTCGTCATCGTAATCTCCTTTAAGACCGAAACAATGTCCGTCGAATGATTCTCCAACGCTTCTACTGAGTACTCGAGTAGGTAAGAATCTCGACTACCAATCGTCGAGAGTTAAAATGTTTAGTGCGGTAGAATTTTCTTTATTTTAATCGAATGGATGCATACCCACTGCGATGCGGCCATCGTTTCGCTATCTTCTCTCTTTGATAATAACGGTGTTGTACGTCCAGGGAATATCCTCTAAATGATTGGCCATATCACAATAAAAAAAAAAAAAATTGTCTCAAAGATTGGTGAATACTTACTAACACACGCACAAACATATTTCTCCAACTTTTGCTGACAACCTAGGAACTTTATTTTTCAACTGCAGGGACGATACTAAGCGCCAAAAGCTAGTAAGCGGAGCTTTCTCTTTTGTTAAGTAGCACGTGGGGAGAACCGTTTGAACCTTAGTCGAAATTTTCCGTCGTAAAGTCAACGTCTCAAATGCCCATAATAGTTTTAACCCACACATTCTTAATACACGTCTATTCACCTCAACATGTGTTGTACCAAATTGCTTAATACAATCAACGGTTAGCAACGCACCTTGCATAATACGTGTTCGAGCGATCTTTCCGCATTCAAGTGTTGCACGACAAAAGGCATCAAAGTCGGGGTCAAGTCGATTCATTTAGAAGCGAAAACCGCTACGGTCGCTAATTACTAGACATATGTAAAATACAGTGCGCCGTCATGCTTTCCATTCATTCTATTTTTATAGTAGGAACCAAGACGCATCCGCATTGTCTTCTTCATCGGTCTTATTTAGGTTCTCCCCATGTACGCAGTCATTCGCCTGTATTGAATCGACTGGTATATCTTTTTTAGATCTATTTTTCATTTCATAGCTGCGAGGCTTAGGTATTATTTTGGGTGGAAAGGCGGACACCATATATGCTGGATATATACATATATATATATATATATATATATATATATTCAGGGTTGTTGTGTGGATCGGCTTCTTGATTATGTTCAAGTAAATGATTTTATGTCTATAAACTGATACTGCCTACATACCAATTGACAGGTCAGCTATGACCAGCAACTTATTCGAGTATCGAAAATCACGTAAAGATACTGACAGTGAGGAAATCACTTAGTGTTACTGTTTTCTACTGCACCTTGTTAAAAGTTGAGAGAAGTTGGTTGGACCTGGACTTATAAGAACTACCGCGATCTTATCCGCAACAGTGAGTGAATAGGTTAGCATGATCTCTTCGAGAATGTAACTAAAATAATGTATTGGGTAATCCAGCCAAGTCAGCTTATAGCAATCTTGAAAGGAATTCAAATTTTTGATAGGAAGTTTTTTAAAATTTATTTGTGGAATTTTTTATTTTTTAAGAATTTTTCAGAAAATATACTTAAAAGGAAGAAAAAAATTAAATAAAGTAAAATAACTGCGCGAAAATATTTACCGCGGAGTGTTTCTTTATTTCGTTCATAGAAATAAATTTCATAAGGATTTTTTTTCTTTTCAATTATTTTAAATACATATTGTTTTCTTTTTTTGTTTACTTTTGTGCAAATTGAAATAAAAGGTGCGATGTTCCATCACCTTAAATAAGAATTTATTATATAATCTTCAAATAGAAACAAATAGATGGATGCGTAGCTGGATGGATGAATGGAATAAATAAAATCGCAAACATAACAAAAATTTTGTATGCAAACCGCGAACTAAATTAGATTTTTTATAATATTGAAATTCAAAAGCCAACGCACATACATACGTCTAAAGTCAGCGGTGTAATGCAAAATAATGACAAGCTACCATAAGATAAAAGCGTTAACAGTGTACGGGGCTTCCTTGCGTGCTGACGATAACAACGAGCACACACGGACACATCGAACGCATATAAAATGCCCATAAGGATTTAGAAATCAGGATTCGATTAAAATACATCGTTGGCAATTTAGAATTTAGTGTTTGACATAAAAATGAGATGCAGAATGTGCGTTCTGTCAGAATCAAAGAGTAGGGCAGACAGTAGCGTATACAGCCATATATATATATGTATATAGTCGATGATAATCAGCATTATGTATATATGTATGTATGTATATGTATATGGGTATATTCATGTATGGGTATGCGCTTGTGTGTATAGTATGCAGTAGTTGTTGCTTTTTTGCCATCTTTTGTTTCTGTCATAATCATGTTAAAATTGCAAATTGTGTCAATACGATGCTATGGCATGCGTGCTATGAATAAGGAAAAGCATGAAGCAGACGCTTATGGCTTTTATGGTCGGTCTCGCCTCACGCTAAAGCTTATTTAATTCATTGTTTCGTTTTGATAGAATCATAAAACGTTTACAATAATAATAATAATAATAATGATGATGATGCTGATCTTGATGGTAATTATAATGGTAGTAATGATGATGTCAAAAATTTGCACATAATTTGTTCAGTTTTTTTTTCTTTTTCTGTTGATGCTGTCGTCACAAATGATTTAAAAGTCATAATAAGTTAGCAATTTTTCTCCTAATTTGCTCGCAAACATAATACATATTTTACATATTTTCCATGTCGCTTTTGCTATGTATATATATATATATATATATATATATATATATATTGTTTTGTTCGTATCATTGCTTTTACGAAATCATTGTTTAATTTCACTTTATAAACAAATGTTTCAAATGAACTCGTTTGCATTGCAAATTTCAATTAAATTGTACTAAACTTTTAAGCTGAGTTTCCGAAACTTTTTAATGACTTTTAAACTAACGCAAACATACCTGTGTGTATTCGTTAGATTATGTGCAAGGACATGTATTCATTGAGTATATAAAAGCGGCACAGCAGTTTATACATTTTAAGCAATTCTCTTCACGCTTCTTTGACATGATTCTCGTGTATCGTGTCTAAGAGAAACATATTAGGTAATACTGGACTTCCCTATATCCCTACCTCGCTCGTGACCTATGATTTTGCTCTCTTTTTAGAGTGTTCGTAGTAATTTAGTTTAGCTTAACTAATGCCGTAAACATTGCACGTACGCCTTACGCCGTACGTTGTTAAACACCTTTGGCGAATAAAACTTTTTCGATCGTAAGAGAATTATGTATGACATTGTCAATTGTACTGGGTAGGCTTGACAGTTACTCAGAAGTTTTTCGATTATTTCGTATCCTACACGGCGGCGCTTCTTTAAGTGTTAAAAGTGAGATGACAAGGCCCTATGTCTTAACCAATTAGCTGCTCCTACTCCTCTACACAGCGTGTAATTGACATCAACCGATGGCGTGTACACATGTCAAACGCAACACAAACAGTTGCATAATACATTTTGTGAAATATTCAAAGTAAAAAAAAAAAAAATAATAATTTATTCCAAATAATTTAATCCATAAACAGAAGAAATCAAAAAAAAAATTCTTTTTTATATCACATGTAGGACCTTAACCGCATAATGGGAGGAGGTACAGGTATAAGAAGAAAATATTTTCTTATAATACTTGTTCATACGTTGTCTTTGAATTATATACGATGTAATTGCACCATTGCTGCTGTTAATATCGCCCATTTTCCTACCATAGTCAGATATTACTTTCAGTTTTCTTACCTTAGAGAGCACGGAGAATACTTTCTATAGCGAAGAATTTAACTAAATATGTTTTTTTTTTCTTTTTACATGTATTGTAAAGAACCCTTACCACAAAAATGACAATTGCACTACGTTTTACTCAAAGTTTCCAATTTTTATAACAACCCATAGTTTTACGTGTCGCACACCAAATACATTAAAACGAAGATTTGAACTGATTTGTGTATAGACGGCATAGGCAATTGGTTGCTTAAAAATATTTGTGTTACCCATTTCGAACACCTACGATATTCTACGAGGCGTAGTGAGATGCCTTTTACAGTCTCGATTTCAAAGTAATCGGTCACTGGTGTAGTCTTGCTTCTATACATTAAATTGTGTGGGTGATATTCTAATATTTTATTATAAGTTAGAATTTTCATTATCCAAGGCGTGATGCGAAGTGAACAAGGTTTTTTTAAAACAACGTGATCTATTCATCTATTGATCACGTTACTGGGTCGGGCTTGCACAACAGTGGATTATTATTTGTAAATGATTTGGAAAAGATACCATGCACGCTGTCCTTCATGTTGTTAAAGTAATTTAATCTTCTTTACTCTCTCTTCGGCTCGTGTGTGCGTTTTGAATCTCTTTGAATTTTGAATTTAGACAAATGTGAGGACTGGTTATTACATAAGTGTTCTTTTTGTGGTTATGCGTGCAGATTGATCTTAGTGTTTAGGTAGTTTTGTCATATGATTTATTAATGGACTTGGATTCTAAATGCTTTATATGCATCTTTAATGAATAACTTGCTATGGAACGCGCTTTCTATCACTATTCAATTCAATTCTCGGCCATTTTACCAACTACAGGGCATACAAAAACACATCGGTCACTACTTCAAAGTTCAAGAGCATGTATGGGACTATTTTCAAATTATTCTATTTGCTCAGAAAAACGCGAGAGCACTCTATCAACCCAACTAGACGACATTAGTAAATCTGATCGAAGGTCGTATTAAAACATTAGACGATCTCATCTACAACGAAATGTCATCAGCAATAATTCGTTAAGTCATTAAGGAAATATATGATAAAGTAGACTAATAAACCGAACCATATCGCAATCCGCCATAAAAATATGACTTAAAATGCAGGAATGTGGAGAAAACATGAGTGGATTTAGTTCGTTTATTTGTTGCTTCGATTGCTATAAATCTCAGTCGGTGATAGCTTTAGAGTTGCAATTGGCGAAATAATTTGTAATGCCGGTTTCCCTGAACATTTGAAATTACCAAACATGTAAGCAAGCCAGGTCTGACTGACGTGCATCTCCAAATCTTTGTTCACTAAACAGAAAGCAGTCAACAAGCTACAATGACATATCGTCCTTGACATAAACAGTTTTTTTGTCTACGCGAAGGCCACTTAAGCGAATTTGGAAAATAAGCAAATTTTTGTTGAACGTTTCCTTAGAAATCATGAGGCTGTGATGGATTATAAACCCGCTATGGTAGCCATTAAAAAACATTTTGCTCCTTTTCAGTGCATTTTATCAAAAACATTTAAGTATCTGTTTAATTTAAAATAATTACGTAGTTTTATGTGAACGTAATCAGCACACACACAAACACACTTGAACAGAGTAAAGATTTTAGACTCCTCAAAGCGATTAACGGCAGGGCTTTCGCTCACAGCACCTCAAAAGCATTTTGCATTTAATTTTTTCGTCATTTTGTTAAACAAATACATTTTTCATTTATTGCTTTTATATGCTTTTTCACCCACCACCGAAGGATGAGGGTACACTGCTTTCGTTATAATGTTTGCGACATTGAAAGGGAAGCTTCAAAGACCCTATGAAGTTAATGTATTTTTGATCAGCGTAAGACTCTGACTAGATTAAGCCATGTTCGCCTGTCTGTGTGTCTGTGTGGCACAACAAATTTGGTAGAAAGATTGGCATTTGTGGTCGACGTCGCGTTTGCATCTATTTTCTTACTTATTATGCTATCTCTTTGACTATAACGGTTAACGTATTTCAATTCTTAACTCATTTCAAATTCGGACTATAACTTGAAGAGTGACGTTGTTTAATGAATATTGATTTTAAAAAGCTGACATCGATTTTAATTAAAAAAGTTCCTTTATTTTTGCTGCAGCAATCTCTCAAGATTCGGATGCACACAAATATATTATGATTCAAAATTTCCTAAGTAAGGCAAAGTTTCTATGAAATAAGAAAACATCAAGTAGCCTCGTAATGTGCATCTTAATCTTTTATGTCGAAATATTTTCTATTAGTGTAATTAGTTCATTCCTGTTGATCTGTTGAAAAAACTGTCAATCGCGAGGATGGTATTAAGTCGATAGGCTTTTATAAGAGTTAAACAAAGTGAATATTATGGGTTATCCTTTATTATGATTATGATAATAAAACTCAATTGCAAAAAGTACTAAAATATCTTCTAATGGTCTTTCGTCTGACCATACTTTGTAGAAGTTGGTAGAAAACCACAAAGCACGTAAGGAAAAGTTACGACTGCTTAGTGAAAGCATTTTGTTGATATTTTTCAAATTCCAAAGCAAATACATTTGGCTACTGATACTAGTTTTAGCGCTTAACCGCAATGTAGACTATAAATCGTGTTTTAGAAGTCTCCGTCATGTCGTCGTACTCTTAAAATTCAATTGAAGGTCTGCACGAATGTACATGCATTTATACTGAAGTGACCAAATGTATCCCTTTAAAGAGAATAGCTATCCTTTTCTAGAATTTTGTACAACTTGTTGTGCTTCTATTTATTTATTTTTTATTATGACAAACTACTCAAGAGATGTTGCCCGCTAAAAGTGTGATGCAACAGAACAGGGAGAACAGGGAGTAATAGTGGATGATGTAACTAATGAGTCAAGTGTTATGCCTTTGCAGACGAAGCACTCACTATAGCTACGATCATATACGAGAATTGAAGCTGCGAACACCGACCTGTTAATCGATACACTTACCTACTCGGCTAAAATAAATATTTAGAAATTCCTATATGACAACAGAAGTTCTCTCGTCTCGAGAAAGGAAAATCTTCTGGTGACCATGTGTATATAAATTTTTTGCTAAAACAATTCTGGTCACCCTATTTGAATACAATATATTGGATATGTATTTACGTCAGCAACAAGTGTCTGTTGCTGTATGATATCATGGCTGATTGAGAATGAAGTTGACACATTTGCATTGCGGACTAATAAAATTTTCATGTTTTTTAGTGCTGCTGCATACACACTTATATAAATGGCAGTATATCTTGTATGTATGCTTGTAGCTGAGTAACTTTTTCATAAATTTTTAAATACTAAAGTGCCGAAGCACCACCGTATATATTCTATTCTACATATATTTATAAAATATATATGTATATGCAACCTAGACAACGCGTGATAGGTAAGTGCATGGTAAAAATACCCTATACGTCTCTATTTTTCCCTTACGCTCCCTGCTTTATCTACGTTGGTAAGTTAAAAAAAAAAGAAGAAAAATGAAAAATATTTTTTAAACGAGAGAAAATTGTGGTAAAGTTATGACTGTTTTCATTTTTATTGACGATAAATAGATACTTTTGCATATTTGCATATACAGTTGTGTGTAGTCGTGAAACTTCTTCTTGCTCTTTTGTTCTAAGTTTCTACTCGTTTTGATATATCATTTATGCGAACATAAATGGCATGTATGTGTAAGTAAATATGCATGTATGGCGTAATGTTATCTTCTTTCTTTCCTACCCTTATGCAAACATATAAATACTTCACATATTTATGTAGGAACACATCAAACTCGTTTCATCATATAATAAGTTTAGTAGATGCAAAGAATATTTTATCCATTCACGCATAAAAGTATGCACACAAGTATACGAACGTATGCATATATTGGTATATTTATATGAATGTCCATGTGTTACAACATCCAACGATAATAACATAAGATACGCATTGTATATAAATATATGTATGCACATAAAACAACAGCAATAACAAAAAGCAAAAGAAAAAAAAAAACGATTGACTTTATTATAAAAACAAGTCTAAAAGCAGGTTGTTACTCCATCGTTTATTGTTGACATTAAATGTTGCAAATAACACGTAACGTATTAACGAATGTATGAAAATTTTTATGTAAAAAGAAAAACAAATTTTTGTTTTCCTTTTTTTTTTTTTTTTTTTTTATTGCTTTTTTGAGCATTTTTGGGACAATAGTGAAGTGTATTAATAACACATCAATATCGCTGCTGGCCGAGAGCGTGAAAATGTGTGCATTCATGAATCATTTTTGTGATGGGATTTTTAACGGTTTCCCATTTTTTATACGCTTTGGCGTCACATGTAAAAGAAGAAGAAAAAAAAACAAAAAAAAAAAAAAAAACGATTGACTTTATTATAAAAACAAGTCTAAAAGCAGGTTGTTACTCCATCGTTTATTGTTGACATTAAATGTTGCAAATAACACGTAACGTATTAAAAAATTTTTTAAAATTTTTTTTTAAAAAAAAAAAAAAAATTTTTTTTTTCCTTTTTTTTTTTTTTTTTTTTTTAATAAATTTATATAT